>JAHZMT010002481.1:0-18820 GCA_027743785.1 Sinhomidia bicolor
ATAATGGTAAATACAGCCAAACTTAATACTTTTACGTTCCAACTGCCATGTCATGTCAAACTCTTCACACTTTCATATTAATAGTTCCTGAGGTTGCACAATCAATGAAATCTAAAGATTTTTCTGTTTATGGCTGTCACATTTTCATTTTATCGTCAAACACGGTGATTTCTTTCTATATATATGTTTGGTATGGTGTAATGGTAAAATCGTTTAGCTAGTTTAGAAAATGAACAAATGAGACTGTGAAGGGTTGTTAAAAATGACGCTAGGTACTATTTTAGGTAATAATGATCTCAAGGGGTACACAAAACGAAACTATTATCCTTGCAGGGTTTCAAGCGTGTATACCACAAAGAAGAGTACCAAAGAACTGAACATTTCTACGATGACGAGGAAGCAAAGAAAATTGCTGAAAGCTTTGGACTGTCAGAAGCAAAGGACGCCAGCAATCACGGAACAAAAGATGATAAACGGAAATACCAAGTAAGAAAAGATGACACTTTAAATAGCTATGACTTCATTTTATTATCACATTTTACAAAAGTATATATACCTAAGCACAAATAAGCATGTGCTACATGAATTTATGTGGCAGGCACACAAAGATTTTGGCAATTTCTTTAAAAAATATATTTTTTGACATGACCTCCAGTTTGCTAAATACAAAATGTGGCAATATGTTTTTGCATCATACAGTCTTGTCATCCATGAATCCTATTTGAAAACCATTCAAGCTAAATTGCTTTTACCTGCTGACTTTAATTCGAATTTCATGTCATATACGTTAAACTCACGCCTCACACAAATGTGCAAAATAATGGTCTCAAATTTCATAACAGGTCTCGCCAATAATAGCTGACGTGATCCCAAGCCTAATTGGATTTTCAAAAAACCCAAACCACACTCTTATCGGCTTGCGGGGTAGCACAGTAAACTTTCTGTTATGTCATAGATAATAATATCGATTTTAACAAATTATAATTTTGGTATGCCTGATGATCTAGATATGTAATTGCACAAAAAATTTAGTTTTTATAGACTATTTTAGACATCTCCTTCCTTTTAGAAACCAAAATTATGTAGTAGTAAACAGTAAACGATAAAAAAAACAACAACCTACTAACCAACAACAAAAACAGAGAATTCACACGCTCAGACCTCAAATTTTCCTTTCGAATTCATCTACTGTATACCGTGTTTATCGCGCCATTTAAATGAACAATTTTACAAGCATCATCTTTAACAAAAATAGTAAGTATTTACTACTAACAGTTAGTGGATAAATTCAACACAAAAACATCAATCAAAAAATAAATTACCTATTTGTGTTTAGCAGCATGATTTTTCTCAAAAAATACAGCAGTGTACTCATATTTTCTTTATTTATAAAATACGTCTATAGATCTGTCTTGCTGTGACAAATAATGTAAAGTGATTTCGTTGCATGCTTCAATAAGTAATTTATTGTGTTTTGGTGTTACATTGGACAAATTTTGGTTCAACAATTACTGATTGTGACTGCGTATTGTCGCTTATTATTATTACTTGCTAGCCAAAATGTGGGATTATTACACGAGATTGAAAATTACACTTTACCACAAAAGGCTATCAACGGCACGCGTAATGGTNCTTGCTAGCCAAAATGTGGGATTATTACACGAGATTGAAAATTACACTTTACCACAAAAGGCTATCAACGGCACGCGTAATGGTAGTAGTAGTAGTAATGCGTATGCGTAGCACAGTAGGTTGTCCTTTTAAAAGTATGATGACAAATATATTGAATATGAAAGTATCAAACTGCAATTCCTGATTTTTTTATTTGCTGTTTTTATTACACTGGACCTTAAAGCGTGTGCGTGCACGCACATTTTCAATTTGTCAACCACGTCACGTTGGTACAATAATAAAGTGTATGCAATATAAGCACGTGTATGTATTATGTAAATTAAAGTTGATTTCCTGAAAAACTAAAAGCTACAAAAGTATGGTAAATAACGAACGTGGTGAAAAAACTAAGAAAGTTATTTTTGATAATTTTAGGTATACAATTACCAGATTTTTGACATCGTGGGTTAAAATTTCACTTTCACAAGGACACATGATATAATGCTAAAGAAATATTTTTTGTCGATTTTGTGTGTTACATACAAGGTTTTACTTTTTGACGACGACAGCAGCAGTGAGAAAACAGTGCCTTGGTTAAACTGACAACTGACAAGACTTACGTTTCCTATAATAATAATTAAATTGTTCTTGCTAACTTTTATATTTTTTCCTGTATTATTATACTAGGGGGTCCGTACTGACTATCTTGATGGGAAAAAACATGAAAACGAACGTGGGACACATAATGGGTACAGCAAAGGACAGCACAATACGTACCGAGACAATCAAAAGCATGCCCATCATAGTGATTATGGAAAGTCGCAATCGCAATCACACGGAAGTTCACCACATCACAACAATCATCATGGTTATGATTACCAACAAAATGACCACAGTCATCATAATGATCACCATCCTCAGCAGCAACACGCTGAATTCCACCCGAATCACAATTATCATGCCTCTTATAGCAATCCAAAGAAAAGCACAATTTCTCAAGTACCTAACGCATTGTTAGATCAATTAGGAGGAGCACGTTCGTTAGCATCAATTATCCCCGCTCCAATGGCTCATTCGTTTACAGTTACTGAATTTGCACCCCTTGTGTCAGAGTCAATTGCTACCTCGGATCCAAACAAAATGTCGGTGACAGTGCATTCGCTACCTGAAACAAGTTTTGACACCGGAAATTTTACAAACAATGTGAATGATTTGAACAATGATAATCAGCTCGCATACCATGATGAAGATGATGGAAATGTGTACAATGACCGACGAAAACCTAGACGGAAGCGACCCAGGCAGAGAAAAATGTATTTTTCTCCAAAACATCGTCAAGTGAAGGACGATGATGAAAATGTTGAAAATACAAATGGACAATCAATTCATAGTCTAGCATCTCCTCCAAAACAACACCCCGTTTCCTATCACGTTTCTTCTGTATCCGACATTATTAACAGTCCTGACAATCCCAAGGATAGTAATGGTCAAATTGCGGGGGAAAATGATACAAAGTATACTCCATATGCTCCAAATTTTGCTCCCCCTCCCCCTCCTCCTCCATCCACAGATTCAACATACATTATCGCTCCGCAACAGGAATACAATAGAGGTAATGCAGGCCGTCCTCCAAAGGCACCTTGGCTTTGGCCACCTCGAAGACAAAATAAGCGACCCCGACCTGCTGCTGGAGCTTATCCTCCACTTCATATGCAACAACTGTTATCGCCGCAAGCAGCAGGATATCCAGCGAGAGGTAGAAGTCAAATGCATTTAGCTAACATACCTCTAAGACACGCTTCAGCTTTCCACAGGTTGGGAAATCGTCATCATCGTTACTCAACTCTTAAACATCACCCGAAGCTGGGGAATCCGTATGAAATTTCTACAAGAAAAAGCGACAGTGTGGAAAACGATAATGACAACCGTACGTCCCTGTACTCTCAGTTTGACAATGACTCGGCCCATTATTTTAATCATAATCAGCGGTACGCCAAGCATCATTTAACGAGCACAATAAATCCGTTGAGAAATGGCGATAATAACAACAACAAGAACAGCGGTGTCAGGAACACTTTAATTGATCCTGTTGCAGGAGTTTATTCTACCGTAATAAAAGTTCTACCTGCAACGATGCTAAACTTGAATGATTCTTCCATTCAGCAAAATGGACTGGATCAACATCATCTTGGTAGTATTACTACTGGACACTCATCAACGGTAACGCAACGTCCCTTAACGCAGGCGGACACCATTTCGATAACAACTGCTTATCCTCAACATTTTCATAATCATCATCATCAGGCGCTTTCCTCTCAGCAACAAGAACTGCGACCATTTATACCCAAAAAACGATGGTTAACTTTTACTTTAAATTTGGGAAATCCTGATTTTAAGCTTGGAAACGAGTTTGGTCCCAGTCAGCATCCGTTTAGACACAATAGCCAAAAAGCATCTTACCTCATGCAGGGAATTAAAAATGGAATTTTAAAACCTTTAGGTAGAGGAGCCCACGCTTTACTCGCTTCACCAAGTGGTCATTCTCAGCATAATTATCAACGTCAGAGGTCACCGCTGCATCATTCACATGGTCAACATATTATGATGCGCCGTCCATTAATGCATAAGCGTCCATTTTCCCAGTATCCGCATCCAATTTTTGCCCACAATGTAGTTAGCTATGAAAATTTCGGAGACCAGCAAAAGACACCAGGAGTTCGTGAAATGCTGCCATCCATGAGTAAAGAAAACGTACAAGCTGTTAGACTTCTCTCCTCTACATCACCAACGTCTGTATCATTACCGGTTTTAAAAAGTAAAAAACCTCAATTTTTCTATAATTACAAGGCAAATGAAATTGAAAACAAAACTGTGACAGAGGTTAGCGAACAGGAAGAGCAAGATGCGGAAAGAAGGGGAGACTCCAAAGGGAGTGTTGTTCATAAGCCAATGCTAAAGGTTGCACAAACGATATCGACCCTGCCAACTGTTTCTTCAACAACCACTCCTTTGGCAGTCAAAGAACACAACGTTCGAAAAATTGGAATGGAGCCACAGCCAACACAGCCCCCTCCGTTTATAAATGGCATCATGGATTCCGTTGCAGACTTCTTTGGACGGATGGGATGAGTGAGTAAAAAAACTTGTAATAAGGCTACTAGAAAGACGGAAAATGTTTGTGCCATGATGCCCCATTCATGAATGCAAAATCCTTTGTTGCTTATACGAAAGTTGTAGAATAGGTTGCTAAAAGTAGCTAACTGTAAAAATAACCGTTATTTTTCTTTGCATTCTTCAGATTGCTTAAATTAAACTGTTTCGGGCAGGTGCCAATATTTTACAATAATAATATTTCTGTCTGCGCTACTACGCACAAAGAAATACAAGTTTTGCTGCATGCAATAATCAAATATTTATTGCGCCTTGATTTTTTTTAAAAAAATGATTGTTTCGCTAACTTGATTCAAAATAGCACACCATCAATCAACATGATTTTCAATACTATAGTTTTGTTTAGCTTTAATATTGATTGCCTACACATTTCTTGATTAATTTGTAACTGCATCATAATTAGTTTTAGGTGCAGCTACCTTACTACATACTTATTTATACAGTTAATTATAAAACAAACAAAAAACAAGCAATATAAAAAAAATTATAATATTCATAAGCAAATCAGTTAAAAGTTTTACAGGAGCAAAGACAGATATTATTTATGTAAAAAATAATATTCATCTAATTACATCACGCATACCTATATCACTTCTGATAACAACGATAATAAATTAAAAAACACGGGATAATGAAAAATTATCGATGGAAAAAATGAAGGAACGTTACGTATAGGAATACAAAATTCTATTTGCATTCCATTCTTCTATAAAATGAGTGTTATTATTATTATTATTAAATCTCATGTTAAAAATAAAGTACTCAATAAATTGATGTTAATGTCCGTTGAAAAAATAATCAGTACGGATTCAATTCATTCAATAAAATTTCAGGCAATTATAAATTATTTACTTTGTACAACGAAATGAATTTACTATTATCATTCCTTTCTTGCGTCGAATAAAATTACGAAACAAAAAATATACTTTGATGGTCAAGTGGTAAGTGGTGATAGCAGATAGAGCAAAAGCAAGCAGTTCTTTCTATCTATTTATATACATACATACAATTTATAATAATTTTTTCAGCTTATTGTGTTCACAACCATGCTGTAAAAAATAAAATAAAAAAATCACGCCTGTAAAAGTCCACAAGTCCATTTATAACAAAAAAACATTCTACATGTATAAATTGCATATACGACGATGATGAGCACAAATGCTCTAAATTAAAATGATAGTGAAGTGTTCAATTTAAAATGTATAAAAACACCTAAAGATTATTATACAAGCAGAGCAAATATTACATGAGAGAAGCAGAATTACTTGAATTGATGATAGCATTACGAAAAAAAATGTTGTGTACATAAAAGCAGTTTGCTACGTTTTTCCATGTAATAATTCCATCTCCCAAAAAAGATAAAGTTGCTTGAAAAGCAAACCAAAAAAACCAGCAACAGTCATCATCATCATCATCATCGCCACCATAAAGCTGCAGACAACAGCAACCACTTGCCTCTGATGAAAAGTACTTGTTCTTCTTGTTATGGCTTTTATGAAATGAATTTCAGAAAATGAATATAAGCTTTTTTTTCAACTCAACTGCTCTGCTTATTTCAGTTGTTCAAAAAAATATAGACACATTGTACTCTGCCTGCGACCATCACCACCACCACCACCGTATCGCAGCATAATCTGTAGAGCAAAGCATCGTTTCTCAAACATTTCAAAATTGTATTTTTGATTTCCCATCAACATCACGCCGTAATCACCACCATATTTTCGTATAACATATAGCATGCCTATCTCTTTTGATGATTATATTACTTAGGTATATATATGTACATAATATCTCCACCTCTCTTCCAATATTTTTCGTATCAGAAATATAAGTATTTTAAGTATATAAAGATGACAAACATGAAAATTGAAAATATTCCATGTTTTCCATTCCAACTTCACCCTCTTCTTTTGCTCTGCTGTCTATATAATATTGTGTATAATAATATACAAGAACAACATGTGGGTATGTCAATTTTTCTTTCCTTTCAAAATACAAGTGGTGGTGATGATGATGACGATGGTTTTCAAGCAAGCATGTATGTATATATTGATGAAGCACCACACCATCACCGCCACCACTGCTGCTTCTACTATCTCTTATTCTTATGGTAATACATTTTTATGCCGAACTGCCCTGCTTTTTTAACTTTTACACACTACTACTACTAGAGGCATGCTACAACAACAACCAACCGATACAACAGTCCTTTTTTTACTTTCAATTTTTATCCGCACGGTAAAAAATTCTGATGTTTTTTTATAAGAAGCACACAGAGAGAATAATGAATCCATACATTACACGCACATACACACATGTATATAGACGTTTATTATTTCATATAATATTTTGAAAATATAGAAGATTACGAGACTGTTGGTAAGGATTATATAGAAATATTGAAAAATATCCACCTTTAGAAAATGAAGAAGAAGCAGAAGAGTATAGGTTCCTTCCTCACAATATTTCCATTATGTCCTGTGGATTTATTATTGTTGAGTAGAAACTTTATGTGTATGTTAGTGGATGTGGAATAAGGTTTGTTATTACGAGAGAGTGTCTCCGTATAATATATTATTGTAATCTTTTTTGATACTTAAAACTCTACACCATTGTGTTTTCTGTGTGTGCTTTTCATGTTTGTTCATTTTATGTGTGTACTTGTAACGTAGCGAAAAGCATTTGTAATACTACAACAGACATGCATAGACACACACACTAGAAGGGATATACAGAGAGAAACATAGACAGTTCTTGAGTAAAATGTGAAGTAAAGTAAGCGGAGACTGACTGAACATAAACGTATTTTATATTATGCTTTTGACTTTTTTTACCAACCAACGTTGTGTATTATTATGCTGCTGCTTTTAAGCTTGAGCTTTTTTTGCCTGCTCGCTTCTGTGTTTTCTGCTGCTGCTGTTTATATAGCTTGCTTCAAAAAAGAGAAGGGAAAAAAGTCGATCGAAATTTCAAAAAACCCCAACAAAAAACTATATATTTTTGTGAAATGGTCAGAAAAAACGAGTCGCCATTTTAATAAAAATTTCTATACATTTTCTTTGCGTGTCTGTCTGTCTCTGGAATTCCAAAAACAGTTGGGAAAAAAGACGGCAAATATTTTTACATGATAACTGAAACGGCATGATCCAGTCAAAATCATACAATATTATTATTACCTTGTATATTTTTTGACGTGCACAAAATAGCAGCAGCTTATAAAAGTTATGTGAGATGTGTGTGGTACATATGTGAAGAACTTTTCTTTTACATGTTATCATCATCATGCTTTTACAGTATTTTCATCTCTTGTCTCTCTTTTTCTCTTTCCTTTCGTGTGAATCTAAATCTAACGTACATTCAAACATTTTGTGAGGGAACGTACGGATAAATAACACAGAAAAAAAAGCAAGAGTATTTTGTATAAAAAAATTCCTTGCAGTATTTCAATAATCACCATAAAGTTTGTTAATGAGTACAATTTTATATTAGGCCATAATAATATAAATGTATAGAAGAGAAGAGAGAGATTGTGTTTGCGTAACTCAAATTTTATTATCATCATCTTAATTTCCGGAATTGAGTGCGAGTGAGTCGTCCGTCGTCACCATCATCATCAGTCCAAATATTCATAGGACCTACTACAAAACACACACAAAAAAGCTACCAAATGTAATATCATATTTTTTTGCCACCATACAAGCATTTCATATTTGGGAGGAAACTAATTTGTGGTTGGTTTGATTTAATGACGATGTGACAAGAAGTTGCACTTGTACACTAGTTTACATGTTGCGCTGTTCGCTCGAGATATTGTGTCGGAGCCGGACATTGTTTTTTAACGGAAGCAGATGCTACTGCTACTAAAATATTGTGTAAAATTATGCATTCAAGCAAAATTTGCATTTTTTCATTCCAAAGAATTCCTGACTCCATGTATGTGAATGGTAGTAGTAGTAGTAGTGGTACATGTGACGGCGTTTGCAGTTGTGTATTTTTAGTTCAATCAATCAAGAGCTAGCTGTGATTATGTGATGTGAAATTTTGTGTGAAATGTGTTAATTCTGTTAATGCTGCTACTCACTTCACGTGTCAAGACCTTACATTTTTACATGCGGTTATTTGGCTAGTTAGCATCTGCAAGCGTGACAGCTTATATATTACACTGAACAGACAAATTGTGAAAACTGGCAACCTACCTCAAATGCAAAATGGCACAACGTGGTGGATCACACGGTTACTGTTTAAAATGGAAGTACCATCCAAACAACCTTTTGCATATGTTTAATCAGTTACTTCTCAATGAAAGTTTCACAGATGTGCTGGTGGCATGCGAAGGGAAAGCAATTAAATGCCATAAGGTAAAAGTCTATTATGCAGAGAGATGGTTAAAGAAAAATCATCGTAGTTAAAATATAGTTCATTAACTAAAAAATTTAATGTTTTGTGCGTATTTTTTTATCTCTTGCCAATACTTATATGCAACATACACTTTGCTGTTTTGCAGTGCTAAGTTTTTTGTACTTTAATAAAATGTAAAACAGGACCAACTAGCATCGCTTCTAAAAGCAGCAGAAAGTTTGCAGGTGAAAGGCCTTGCGGATATCACGGGAGCAAATTCTGGAGCAAATCATGGTGGAGCGTCCTTAACAGGTGGTTCAAAGGATGATGGTACGGATTACGGGGATAGGGACACTGGTGGAGAAGAGTCAACTCCAGGCTCTCCTCCCAGTGGTTGCATCGAAGGAAACTCGGACGGAGGGGGATCATTACAAGACCAACCATCAAAAAAGAAACGAGGAAGACCTCCGTTAGGAATGGATACCTCAATGTGTAATAATAATAAAATAATCTTTGTAAAACTGACTGCCATCTAGTAATAACGTTTTAAATTAAATGAGCGTTAATTTTATTAACGGCTCTTTTACTGTTGTACAGCCGATGGTATGTCTCTCACTGTGTCTGGAGGAAATGCAATGATGGATTCCTCTCAAGGTTTTGATGATTTCCCTGGAAGCCTTTTGGAGTCTTCTTTTGCCTTGCCACGTATGAGAAAACCCGGCAAACGGAAACCAACGGGAATGCCTTCTGATATGGAACAAGAGGATGAGATGGAAGATGATGGAGGAGAAATGGGTACAGGTGAAGACGACGAAGTTACCGAAGAGGACCTACAAAACATAGTCAAGATGACAGATTATATTGAAAAGTTAGTAGTAGTAGATTGTAAAATTGATGATATTTCAAAAATGGTTCCACGAGATATTTGTGTACCCGGTCTTGCTTACAAGATTAAATGTATTTGTAAACAGAGGAGGATCAAGACCCCAATTCTGGGAGGAACCAACGACAAAAAAGATAATGAATGCGATACGTTCCAAGAAAATGGAAATGAAAGCAGCAGCAGAAATACTGGGCGTTTCATATTCTACACTATATTCAAGATATCGTGAGGTAATTGGCGCTGGTGATGTGCGACATTATACAGAACTAAATTGTCAGTACTTAAAACAAATTTTGCACGGGTTACTTTTTTGTTGCAGTTACACGGGTATTTGAAGATGCCACACACGCAGGACACAAATTTTAACTATTATCAAGTGCTAAACTTACTTCGAGCGGGTCAAATTTCCTTATCAGATGCAGCAAAACGCCTAAACATTCACGAGAAGACATTGGGGGCTTATCTTTCAACTACAATTACACCAAAGAAACCTAGAATATCCTTAACCCCGTCCACTTCCGCCCTTTCATCAGATTCACAGTCATTCGCAATGGTAATTACAATAACTCAACACTCAACATTTAGTTGCAAAACTACACCCGTTTAAGATGTACGGTGTATAGTGTATCTTTTAAATACAAAAATCTGCACGTGTCTTTTCAGAACCTTATCGAACAAGCTAATCTTCAAGGAACGCAAATAAGTAATTTATTGGAAAAGCAACAACTGGGATACGATGACGAAGACGATGATGAATCGGACGGTGAAATGGGTAGTTCACAAATAAGTCAATCAAATTCCTCCAAAATGCCTTTATCAGCGCATGATCTAAAACAAGAAGGGGACGGGGCAGATGGATGGCCTCGCTGATGCATACGCCTATAACTTGTATAATTTAAGTTGTTTTTCATACTTGAAAAAGTAGTGCATAATATTGTAGAAGAGTAAAAAAACAAACTTTATTGATTTAGCATAAAACCAAAAAGTCACACACTAATTAGAAAGTTGACATTTCCATCCTTTCAATTTTAAGGAGATATATATATATATATATATTATACAACACGGTAAACTTCCAATTAAAAAAACTATTCACAATCTGTACAGGTAAATACGAAGCAATTAGATTTAAAATTATGATTTAGTTGAATTTATTTATAGAGTATATATATATTATATTATTATTTTACCCTTTCGTTAAAGACATGCCGTTATACTTCTTTTTTTATAAATTAGTACTGTAACCTCAGCTATGCACCATGTAAAGTCGGCTCATCATGTGTTGAATCAAAGATAAGAAAGAAGTATTCCTTCACACATGCTTGACAGCACTCAATTTACGATTGTGATTTCATTGCAAGTTCCAAAGAAGTCCTTTATAAAGCAAACTAATATCGTAGATACTGTATACAAATTTAAATTCCCTGTTAAGAAAATGGTTGTTTTTTTGTATAAATGAGGTGCAGCGAAAGGATTTTCTCGAAGAAAGTATTTATTGTTTTGAATTTTAATGAAGCAAGTTTTGTGAGATATTTAACTATTTTCCTCAAGTAATCAGACCCATCTTCTTCTTTCCCACACACACACATACACGAAAGGTGTTCTTGTTCCACAAATGTGTCATATTTTGGTTTGTCATAATAATATCTTATTTTGTTAGTACTTGATTGATGTAGGATATAAAAAAAGGCTTTATTGTATAGGCGAGATATCTTCAGTTTTGACTGTTTCTAAATGATCCCTCGTCATCTGCTATTGACATATTATGACTGAACTCGTTAAAAGTCCTTGGTGCTCCTGTTGAATTTATATATTGTAATTTGTCGTTTCAAAGATGCACTGTAGGTGACTTCCAGAACAAAAAGTTTTAAAAAAATTGGTGTATATGTATAATTAAGTGTTACTATTAACTATTGTTATATTACCTTTATTGTAAAGTTTATTTCTTCCGTTTTTAGTAGCTCCAAGTGTACAATCTAGTTTTTAAAATTTCTAGCGACAATTTGTGTTCTTGTACTTTCATTCAAAAGTTTAGATTTGTACTTGTCCGGTGCTTGTTGCAATAACCAGTACGTTAATGCCCCAGTTGAAATCCAAAAAATATTGATTTAATATTCATTTAGACAAGATGTGTGTAAAACAAAAAAGTAAAGGAATAGCTGCTTGTTTCCACTGATCTCATAGCTCTTTGACTTTGATAATAAGCAATTCTTTGATTAAATATAATGTTATTATTTAAAATACTTCTTTGGGTACAGAATGCAGAATGCAAAAAAATGTATTCATTATTCCTTCTGCTAATTATTGTAGCTAGTGTAGTAGTTCTTATATTACTGGTATTACAAGTAGACAAATTATTTCAAATGCCAGCTGAGGAAAAACTTGAAATTAGTTTGAAATTAGATGCAGGAACCCAGCAGAACGTTTGTAATTTGACAGAACAACGGACTAGTACACAATCCTAAATGGACCATCATCGTAGCAGCGACAAAAATGTACAAACATTTTTCATGTTTTTGATTAAAACATCTTGATTAAACTTACTATATAGTTTGGTGTTTTGTGAATTTACATGAGATTATTGATTACAGTTCCTAAAAAAAATTTATTCCTAGTAATGAGTGGGAAAGTATATATTATCATCCTGTAGCTATTTCAATATAATTTCTTTATGTATAACCGCGTCTTACTTAATAGCTAATTAAGTTTCTCATTTGCATATAGTTTTTAACGGCTGATTCAACTACAGTATACTGTACGACTGATTTAGAACGACATTGACATTTGACGTGCATATTTTTTGCGATGATTTCTATGCTGCAACAGCAATAAATAGTGGGCATAAGAGTACATATTCACCTTAGTTTTTGCATCTTTATTATTACAATTATTAAAAAAGATGATTTTATGTAGTTTAACTGAAAGCAAAAATTCTATATTTAAGGTTAGTCATTTAAAGTCAATATCACAAGTAGTCCTCAAGTTATTCTTTGTTTCAAAATATTTCAAAATTTTATATTCTTGATACCTTGTCACACGCTTATGATTTTCATTTTTTGACTGTCACTATAAAGTTTTATCAAGAAAAGTCATCATGCAATATATCAGGGGTGTAATTTCTGACTGCATTTATTTTACTAAATACTTCTACTTATTATTGACAAATGAGGTGACGACATTTATAGAGGCAACATTGCTTGTATATAAAGGTAATTTGCTTAGAAGCCCATTTAGGTTTTGAACTTAAATGATGATAAATAATGTGTGTTTATTAGTTTAAACTAAGGTGTTTTATGCAGGCAACGTTCCTTCATGAAACCACAATGTACAAAAAAGCAGCGAACATACAGCGAGGAGAAACGGTAGTGCGTGTGTGATTCTTTAGGGAGGAAATGCTTCTTTGTTGGTATTTTTTCAGTTTTCTTTAGACCACTGATCACTGACATAAGAATAAAGTGAGCGATTGCATTTAAAGTATACTTCTTTTCCTAAGAAATAGACATAATATATGAAATGCAGATTTATGCACAGTGCACTTAAACATTAAATGATACAGTATATAAAAATTATATATATGAAACCCAAAATTGTGTCAAATTAGGTTAAGTGTATAATCACCTTTTTAAGTTTTAGTATTTTCTGACTTTACTTAAATTAAAACTGTTTAGTAAATACATTTATTTAAAACCCACCATTCGGTTTACCGACGGAATAATATTAGCAGTCTATAAAGTCAGGTAGCAGTTTTTCAATTTTCGTAATCCAGCAGTGACCGCCTTGAAGTTTATTGTTTATATTATCGTCATTATTAATGAGTTATTTGGTACATTAATTGTATTTAATGTTATTATTGAATTGATAAAAAAATGCCTTTATATTTTTATTAGTGAAATCAAAGTAGCTATTTGTATAATTTACTTATCTCTAATAATTAACGTGTGAGCAATTTGGTATACGTATACATACATAAATATTATAGATACGAAAGGAATCGAATGTTATAAAACTTTTGTGGTTGTTTAATGTTTTAATTACAACAAACTCTATATATGTATATCTTCATGTACATACTTACACACATAAAAATAATTTACTTATTATCTCGCGAAAATAGACAACACGACGATAAAGAGTATAAAAATTAAGTAATGACAGGATCCTTTTTTCACTTTTTATTGACAAAAGTGTGTAAACAAGTTTAAAAATTTGTAGGTGCCTATAAAACTGTAAAATCTACTTGTGACATGATAAAAATCAAAGCTAAAAAACATAATATATTATTTAAAAAGTTAATAAGTACGCATAAAAAGTTTGTCCACGCCAACAGTATATTTATATTTTACAAAAATAAAACTCCCAGTTATCACAGAACTTTCTCTAGTACAAACGGGTACAAATCTCTGAAGTTGGTATCTTTTTCTTTCTTTCACTGTTTTCACTTTCTCTTTTCTCTATTGTAAATTTATAACCTACATAATTCTGTTCACTAATCGTAAGTACCTTCTAATTACGCTTCTTGCTGACTACATTCTGTATTTTTCTCGTTCTTCATGCATCAATTTTTACAGGTGTGCTCGTGCTCAGCAGAAGCAAGTAATGAAATAGCAATGAAGTCATTATTATTTCTTCCTACATAAAAACAGGAAAAAGTCAAAAGTGATGTTGCCATTTTATTATTTTGACATGTACGTATTTTTAATTATAGTAATAATACTGATGTAATAGTCTCTTTCACTACGTAATTGCATTTTTACTCAGTAATTATCATTTACAACAGCGTCCAGTTATAAACTAAAACCTACTCTAAGAAGTCTTTTATTGTTTTTAAGGTCAAGGTTCGATAATCTCTCAATGCATTCATGCCACTTTAGTAATCCCATTTTTCGGATTCCTATATATATATATATATACTATATTCTTCTACTACATAACATTTTTATTTTCCCCCATTATCCCTTTATTTTTTTCATTGTCATTACTCATTACTTTTAACGTGGACAAAGGAACAGAAAGGAATTTAGCATCATTCTCGGTTTGTAAAAGAAACCTTTCTTTGTGCTGTATTTTTTTGAGCACATAAATTTTGTACTGCATAAAGATTTCTTTCACTCCACTCTACACGCACGTGTGAGTAAGTCAAGTGAAAAAACTGCTTTGCTTTCCATTTTCACCCACTCGCTTGCTATTTTCTCCTCCTCATCTCATTACTATAATAGCATATCAACATGAGTAACTGAGAGAGAGAACCCAGCTGCAGCAGGTTGAGCAGGCTGAGCAGCAAGCAAACAGCAGCAGCAGCAACGCAATTATTTTGTGTAAGTTTTTTTTCTCTTTTGTTGCTTCGTACAATTCACACATAAAAATATATGTACCTACTTATTGTGGTGCTTACTTTCTTTATGTTTTGCTCTTATTATTGCGTTACGATAAAAAAAACCGTTTCGCTGAGAAAAAGGTGTCACGCAAACCAAACAAATTACTCGACTCAGCAGAGAGAGAAAGAGAGAGCAATGTTTTGTCATAATATATTATTATTATTATATAGGGAACAATATATGTAGGTAGATAATAATAATAATAATGATATCTATTGTTTTCTTCACACCTAAAAGATAAGAGCAATTAATCTGTATTGTCTAAACTGCTTGCTTATCTTTTGAGAAAGTGTTTTGCAGCTTTTTGCACAAAAAATGAGGATAGGTAATAATAGGGACGAGTGGAGTAGTGCAACAATACGAAGAGCTGATCTGCTGACGTTAGATGTGCAGTTGTTGTTGGTAGGCATTGTTCTTGTTGTAAAGCACTGATGATCATTTAGCTCGTTGCAGTACTGACTACTACAACAAGTCAAGTTGCAGATATGGGCACGCTGTATGTGTAGGTAGCTATTTAAAAATTAATCGAAATAATCAGTGCCAACACGCCAGGTAGAAAAACTAACAACCGTAGGATAACAGTGGACGTTTCCAATAAATAAATACTCAAATATAATTTACATTTCGTTGCCGTTATAGGGTCCGGTTGTTTGTAAAAACAGTTCGTTGGAAATGTGGGTTTTGCCGCAGTTGTTAGCAGTCTAGTGCTCATCAAGGTTATTGGTGCGGTAATTGGGCTACATAGAAAAGAAAATAAGTGAAATGTTGCTTATTGAGGCTGATAGATTTTATTAATAATTGTGTAGTAAAAGTTGCTAGCTTTACAGAGGGGAAAAGAATAAGTTTTAAAAAGTGAGTTTTTGAAAGGTACTGATTGTTTATATTATTTTATAGTTTTTGACTAACTATTGTTATTATTATTCGTTTCTTTCTCATTTGTATGATTACTTTATAGGAATCTAGTCCGGTAAGACTTTGATTTTATCAGTTCTGAAAAGCGTTACAAGGTCAAAATCAAAATGGAAAATTTCCAAATACAATGTCTACCAATTCTTCTAAAACTATACATCTATGGGCTTCATGGATATTTTGTAGAGGTTACATTCACTGCTATTTGGGATTTAGTTGCAACCAATAATTGGCGTCTTCAAGGTATACACACACCCATCAACTACAACCTAAAGAGGTATTTTCATTTCTTTTACCTGACTGAACAGCATTAATTTTTATTTCCTTTTATACTTTTAGGATGTTCAAGTATTTGGTCGTTGGCAATTTACGGAACATGCGGTTTAGCTTTGGAAGTGTTGAGCAGAAAACTTAGAGCCAAAAATATACCCATTTATCTCCGTGCAGTTTTGTACGTCTTTGTCATTTATTTTTGGGAGTACACCAGTGGGGCGCTGCTAAGTCTTGTTTCTGCCTGCCCATGGAACTACAAAGATTTTAATTATAATATTGGAGGCTTAATAACGTTAGAATACGCTCCTTTCTGGCTCATTACCGGTATACTTGCAGAAAGGGTTATAGTTGGTCGATTAGATCAACTACGATGGGTCAACAATAAGAATGATGTTTTATATTACTCGCAATCAACAAATGGATTTGTAAGTACAAATGGTTTATTGAAAACGGAGTAACTCGAAAGTCAAAATATGAAAGTCAGAATGGCTCTGGTTGGAAAATGAAAGCCGAGCTAGCGAGTAAGTATTTTTTAGTTTTCGAATTTGTTGGTATTTTAGGTAAATCATTTTGTTAACGCTGCTGTACAGTTGTACTTAATAATAATAGTATAATCACTAACAGTACGGAATATTATAATTTGCTTTGAAATGATTGTGCTTAATTTTAGTACTTATGTATCTATAAACTTGTGATTGTTAATCAATAGTCTTCGATTTATGTTTCCTATGATGTTTTGATCTCTTATGTTAGTAAATCTTATTGTAATAAAAATCATAGGAGTAGGATTACAGCACTTTAAAATTACGGTTTTTAGTGGGCTCAAATACGGTGATTTTGGATATATATAGATATACTGATACTCGTAATTGTTGGCTATTTCTAGCATTCCTATAAATTTACAGTCGTTTTAATTTCGTTTGTGCACAGAGAGAGGTGTACTATCGTGTAGAGGTATACTAGATTTTAAAAATATTTATGGTGCGATATAAAACAGTATTAAAATATTTTCATCTCGTTAATGGAAAGGTGAATGGTTATTCTGATCTGAATTGAAACGTTAGACTATCAGCAATCGGAACCACGGTATAAAATAAATAAATAAGAGGTTATGTAGACCTTATTTTTTCATTAATATTTTATAGATACGTATGTAGTTTAAAAGTAAGTACCTGCAAAAGACGAGTTTGAAAAAACCTTTTACTCATTGTCAAACGAAACATTGAATTTGGAATAATTATTTCTTGTACATAAAAGTATGAATGCCATTTTCCACTATTTACTCCTCAGAAAATTGTTCAAAATTTGAATGGAAGAATGTAAAAGAAAAGTTTCCATTTCTGTCCCAGTCAGAGTAAATTTTAGACTTGTCATGAATGAAACTCTTTCGAGCTTTTGGTGCAAACAAAGAGAATTCAAACCTGTTATACTGATCACTATCAATGATATGAAGGGAATGAGTCAATTCCGATTCGTTCTATTTGAATCATTAATCACTACGTATTATGTAATTTAATGTGTACTTAATTGTTTTTGAATCGAAACGGTTTTGAATAAATATTGGTGGTTAATTTTACCCCCTGACTTCAACAAGCAATGCTGGCAAACATTCTGAAATCTTTTTAGTGTGCATTTCATCTATCCATAAGCACATGGAATGAGACTTCATAAAAGCATGGGGACACTTTGTTCGTGCATTCTTGATTTAAACTTAATAATATTTCTGTGTTATGCCGTTATTATAATGCTTTCAAACATGTATAGTATGTATACGTTATAAAAATTACTAATCAGTACTCTACATATTAAGATCAGATAGGAACCTGACGTGAGTGTTTTTCTGAGTAAAGCAAATGTGGAGAAGTATACACACTTGTAACATTTTGTAATGTGTATATATCATATAGTTTCCTTTAACTTACCTAAGCAGGTTTTTAAGAATACTGATCCAACATATAATTAAATATAATATAGTAGAAGCAGTGAGTAAAAACAAAGGAGTTTGAAAGGAATGCTCTTGCTTGTATGCAAAAATATAAGTTCAGTTCAAGTCTATTGGAAGGCAAGTAAATGGGTTGCGTTTGCCAGTTCCATTTCGGCTTATATTTGTGGGAATGTGGTAGCTAGATGTATTGAACATATAGGAGGATATGTTGATATGTAATCAGTCTGTTTCATTTCTGACAAAAGAGCGTAAGTATGTACATAGTAGTTAGTAGATGTTGGGCAAGCATATTTGTGTATAGATATCTCAGCATTC
>JAHZMT010002482.1:0-15487 GCA_027743785.1 Sinhomidia bicolor
CCCCTGAATGACGCGACGAACGTAGCGTCGCGCAATGTGGTCCCTGAGAGGGTTTTTAAAATGTTGAGTTTGAGTTGTAGTCAGCCGTTATAATACACTGCAACTTTAATAAGGATTTTATTTTCAATACTCAGGTTACTGATCTCATTTTCATGATTTTTTTGGTACTTTTTTGTTTCGTTTTATTTTACTCATATATTCTTTGGTTGTTTGAGCTGAATGATTGCGTAGAACAATTAAATATTCTGCACAGCATACATACACTTTCTATCTTATATAGATGGTGACGCAGATGTAGCCTTTTTAAAGAAAAGATAAAAGGCTTGAAAATAAGAGAGTGACAACAACGTAAATGATTTTTATAGCATGTGACACACTGCATGTCGTCGTTGTGATTTTCAGGGGACCCGTTATAATAAAAAGCAAACAAAAGCTTTTAGCATAAAAAATTATAGAAAGTGTAAAAATGGTGCAACTGTAAAGATTTATTCATTAAATTCAATTTACTACGAATACCAAATACTAATTTCAACGAAAACTCCATTTTTTCATAACACATGAAAAGCACAAGAATGTATCTAGAAGATCAAACCTCTAAAAACTTTACGGTATGATAAGGAGGTAAGCAAATGGATTCATTGTACGAAAAGTATTTAAAGCATTTATCGTTTGTTCCTGTGCTTCAATTACTTTGGAGATGAGATAACAATGAAGCAGAGGAAATTACTTATTTTGCAGCCCTGTTTAAGTTATTTGTTTGGTAACATGGTGACGTTCTTTTTTTCTGCACGCTCCTTGTGTTAACCGTTTAAACGTTGCTATTTGCTGTTAACAATAATATATCACTGCATTGACAGAAAGCATCCATCTTAACATTTATGAAATTTATCGAATACAGTTATAAAATACTAGAATAAACTTTTACAGAAACAGTAAAAAGTCAAATCCCATCAAATGTTTGGCAAATAATGGCAAGATATATGAGACAAGATGAAAATTTAACATTGTACAATGACAAAGTAAAGAGGGTGAACTGTAATATCAAACGGCATAAGCTTTTCTATAAGAACTATCAATGTGACGTTTGTCACTTTTATGACCTTGAGTTGTGAATCACAGGTTGCACTCACAATCATCAGAACATCTGCAAAGAGATTAATAACATCACATTAACATCACAACATGCACATAAAAGTAAGTACCTATACCTAATAGGAGATTACTAAATAAGCTTTACTGCTAAAATTAAAAATGTTAAATATATTATCCATGATCTACATCTACATTTAAAATTGTGCCACGTCACAAAATGCAGTTTATCAATACAACAATAATAAATATACCATATATCTAAAAGTACTAATTTCACTGATTAAAAAGTACCAGTGATTAGTACATACACAAAGAAATATTGTAATAAGGAAACACATATATATTTCGTAACCCGCTATAGTTAACAAAACATCACGTACATGACATTATGTGACATATGTCTACGTTACTACTATAAACTCATGAGTTTAACTGAAATAAAAAGATATGAGTAGCTGATTAGTGTTGACATGACTCATTGCAGATATTGATTCGGAAGACGACGGTATCTTGCGCAGTTTGTGAGGAGCTATGAATTAGCCACAGATATAATGATATGTTAAATTTTATGATCTGTTGGTAATGGTAAACAACGAATATTTGTAAGCAAACATTTTAATTGTAAACTATTTTCTTCAAATTTTGTTTTTTTCGTGCTTTTTATCCACTAAATATGCAATATTTTACAAAATTTACAGGATATGCAGGACTGGGGCCATCCGAAGATTGATCATACATCATACATTTTTACCTACTTCACTCACTACCTTGCAAAACTCATTTCGAGCAGAGTAAACGATATTACGCAAAAACAACATCAATATTAAAACAATAGACCATTATTTATTGTGCGTTTTGCTATAACTTAATTACCTAAGTGGGAAAAACTGTTGAATGCTTTTTATGCGAATGTCTGAGCTTGTCTGTCCATCTGTCTGCCAACGTAATGTATTAAAAAATAATTTAAATTGCAAGTACTCCGATTCTATTTTCGATTTCTAGAAGGGCCACCTATAAGTTTTGAATTTTGCTTTGTCATGCTTTGCCGTATATGAATTTAATAATAAGGCTGTCAGAAATTATTATGAATTATTTTCTAAGCATTTACCTACGAATCGATTACTAGGTATATTTTATTCATCTGGATTTAAGGTTAATAGCTGCTTGAGCAAAATACTGTCGGTAGACAATAATTTTTGTTTGTAATTACTTCTTCTTTGTTGAGGGTTTTTTGTTGTTTTTATTATTAAATTTTTATTAATCCATTTTAGTTTTCGTGTGTGCTTCGTTTTCAGTCTGGAATGAAAATATTGTTAATAAAAACAGTGATAACCCGACAGTTTATTAAATTGTAGGATTTTGTAGCAACGGCTATAATGGTTACATTTTTAGATAGCTTTTCAAAAACTTTCAATAAGATCTCTGACAATATTACCTAAACAATCTGTTTGCAGAAACTGTTCGAACTTTATCAGTAAAAGGTATCAAGAGATTTTGTAGACATTTTGCTAGATGATACATTTTGCCACATTTAGCTAACAAGAATTTGAAGTTTTGAGTATTTGAAATCCATGCTCCAATAACATCATAACCTATACAAGTCACTACCCAAAGTGAGGAAAATGGATCAGTCCCCCGAAAACGATCAGCATCATCAACATCAGGCGTCTCAGCAAGTTCCTCCGTTGATTATTCAACAACTTGACATTGATGTTGACAATGTTTCCAAAGACCAAGTTACGGATACGCCAAAAAGCTTAGTAGATCCGCTGGGTCGTTACTTTAGCTGGTTAAATATTTTCTTTATTATTGCTTCAGTTCTCATTAGTGGTTTTTTCATTTTCGAACCTCAAATATTAGCCTACTTTTGGAAATGGTATGCACCAGAGGAAACTGTAGAATATTTAGTGAACCTAAAATCCTGCAAGATTCCCAAATTACATCAAAATAAAGCGCCTTTCTTGAACACGGGTGAAAAAGATATTTTAAGCCTTGTTGACTTCACCTGCGGCAGTATAAATCCATTTTCGGAAGTTGACCACGTCGAGGTAAGATTGCAAAGATAGCAAATCACTCAATTATTATGTTAATCTTGAGTTTATTTTCTTGAACGACTTGATCTATATATGATTGGCTTATTTATGCGGATATAGGGAAAACTAAACTTTTTGCCTAAAGAGAAGAGAAAGGATTGTTGCTTTCGCAATATAACCCGCCCATACATGATGGAAAACGACACGTTTAGAGTGAGCAACAAATGCACAGATCTTACTTCCAATGGAACCGACGTTTCCGGCAATGAATACCTTTTAGTTCAATGTGTTCATCACACGAAAAAACTGCATCTTGACTTCAATACGCATGCACTTATCCCATATAAACCTGGAGTGGTTGAAAAAATAATACACTGGAACTCTAAATATAATAAAGATGATAAGTTGCCCTATAGTGTGGTTGTTATTGTAATAGCTTCAACTTCGAGAGCACAAGCTTATCGCAGTCTTCCAGAGACCATTAAATATTTGGAGGGGACTGAGGCTCGTTTTACCACAATGAATGGTTATCTATCCATTGAAGAAAATATACCGAAAACTGCTCTCGCCTACAATAATATTATTCCTCTGATTTCTGGCAAGACTGGTGCGTCCGCAGATAAATTGTCACCTCAGTGGGATAATTACTCAATGTTGTGGACAAAGTTTTCAAAGGTAAAGTATGTGACACTGTTTATGGACGACTCTAGAAAAATGCTAAGGACAACGCAAGAAAGTCCAAGTGGAGGAAGGCATAAAGCGTTTATAAAACAACCAACGGATTATTATTTGAAACCGTTTTTGGAGGCAACTGAAGCATTATATAGAAACAGATCTGTCGCGATGGAAAAGGTACTGTTGTATTTATATTGAATACTGCTACTGTTTGACTATAGTGATTATAAAGATGCCTTTTACTTTTGCTTATTGCTATTTCAGCGTCACTGTTTTGGAAAGAAGTCGATTACCGCTTATCTTCTTCAACATTTGTCTCGGTTCCACGAAAAGTTTGATAGGGTTCCCACTTTTAGTTTCAGCTATTTATCATGGCCCCAGCAGCAATATGGATTGGAGACGCTAGTCAACATGGACCTAACTTACCTACACTTTTTCAAAGATTTTCTCTCCATGTCCCATATTTCAGAAAGAACAGGAGTAGTGATCATGAGTGATCACGGAGGTGCTAATCACCCGTATTTTAAAACAAAGCATGGTTCTATAGAAAAGTTGAATCCTTTGCTGATGATCCGACTTCCTCAAAACTTGGTAAATACGCATCCAGAGTACCAAGAAAATTTGAAAGTCAATTCGCATCGAATTGTGAGTCCTATTGATGTCCACAGAACAATTTCCATATTTCCTCATATATTTACCGAGAACCAAATAGGCAAGAACGTAAAGTCGGGCTCTACCGTCAATCAAGAAAAGTTAATGGGCAGAAACATATTCGTGTCAGAAATCCCACACGACAGAAGTTGCATGGATGCGTCTATTCCAGATGCAATGTGTTTGTGTCAAAAAAACATATCATGATATTATAATAGTACGGACGATGAAACTGAAAAAAAGCACACGTATACATATGTATTTTATTTATACTTTAAAATATTGTGCGTTTCTTTATAGTAATAAATGGGTCTTGTTATTTAAATTAAGTAAACATATACATACATACAAACCTTTGTAGGTTCTGTACTGTTTTATCTTCATGTGCCGTGAAATCGTACATTCAAAACCCTACCTACCTTTGATGCACAAAAGAAAGAATTTGGGTTATCTCTTCGTTGGGATTTAGTATGCTATAAAAATACTGAAACGGTGAAAACGCGGGTGTGTAAAGAAACTAGTATAACGTTTTGGCATTAAAAATGGGTCTTGTTATTTAAATTAAGTAAACATATACATACATACAAACCTTTGTAGGTTTTGTACTGTTTTATCTTCATTTGCTGTGAAATCGTACATTCAAAACCCTACCTACCTTTGATGCACAAAAGAAAGAATTTAGGTTATCTCTTCGTTGGGATTTAGTATGCTATAAAAATACTGAAACGGTGAAAACGCGGGTGTGTAAAGAAACTAGTATAACGTTTTGGCATTGTTGTTTCCACCTCCATAAATACCAAAATGTACTTTTTCTAATGTCCTAGCTCTGATCATTTTACTGTGTGAACCACTACTATTGGCGGCGGTGGGTTGGAAAGAATTTATGTGTCATTTATTGCCGTTGCGTTGCCTCATAGTTTTCATTGCAACTGTTGCAAGTATGTATACATACAAGAAAGCGTGAGTGGAACATTGTATATTATTTTTTAAGCTATCAATCTGTCGAGAAAAGGACAACTGACGATGATACATTTTCTCGGTGATATATTACTCTCTTGAACACCACAGACACATGCTCGAGTTGCACAATTTTCTTACTATGAAGAGCCTCTGCTACTGTAAAAGAATAAAGGGATATGAAAAATTACTAGATATTACTTTTTAGGCTTAAAGGTGATCCTACCACTATTTCAGATGTTTATATTGAACTTTTACGTAATCTTGTAATTGCAATTGCTTTAGATTATGGATGGATATATTTCTGGCAATTGCAACGCCAGCAGCAGCTCTCATTCTTTTCATGTTTTCCATTTCTTCTATTCACTTCCAAAACCCATAAACCAAAGCCAACAAAGTGCCAAAATTTTCATCATGACGCTGATGTTACTTCTGATCACCAACAACCAGACATCCAAAATCCACTGATTCCAATTTATGTGATGCTGCTTGCATCATGCTTGTACTTTTTCCGAAAGAAAAAAAATCCTACAACAAACGTGCCATTTAGCCTTCTGCACTGTGTCACCGTGTTTTGTCTTCTCCTTTGTACTAACTGATGATGTCAGTCAGAAACAGAAAAACAAAAAAAATTTCCGTTACAATATAAACCTTTCAAAACCCATTCTCTATTTACACGTTCCAATATGATGTTTATATAATAAAAGTAGGCATGCGTACATTTTATACATGCCATTTCAAATACACTGCTCATAAAAAAGTTGGCCGATTTATATGTTTTATTGTATACATATAACAGCAGCATCAGCATCTTTCACGCAAAAAATAGAAAAGAATGACGATGATGAGTAAAGACAAAACCAAGTCATGTATTAAAGTAGCTTACATTTTCGTCACTGTGTAGTGGAGTGGATTTGCTTGTAAAAAAAGATACAAGTGTAAAGGGTAAACTGGCAAAGACGACAAGTAAAATGAGTGCTGGCTGGCTGGTGCAGATTCCTATAATAATAGTCAGTGAGTACTCATCATCATGAAATAAAATAAATTATTATATATAGGTAGCTTGGAAAAGACATGTGTGGCTTTTCTTTAACATTTTCCTTTTCACGTTGAATACTCCACTCATATTATTGAGCTGACGACGATGATGGTGTAGTTACAGTGAAACAGTTATATTTGTACACAAGTAAATTGACTAGTACTCTATTATCAGTATCAATTGAGCAAAATAAAAACAGAATTAGTTTCCTTCTTCTGTGAATAACAGGGATGGTATGGTATATTAAACAGGAGCAAAAATGGTGTGTCCATAAGAAAATGATGAGCTGAATGTCCGTCGTCACTTCATTTCGCTTCAACGTCAACATCGTCATTCCCTTGCTCTTCATCATCATTGTACCAGAAATACATTTACCACATCACACTTGCGTATTTTTGCCATATATTCGATTTTTTGGTAAGTGTTACATATAACTAACTAAATGCTTCAACTAGGTCATTTTAAGAAGTAATAGAATAATAGATGTGGTACTGGCTAACAAATTGTATAAATAAAATTGCCGTACAATACTTTGAGTTTACACAATACAATTTTGACAAATAAAAAAATTCCATTCAATCACTCATTTTTTGCAGAGTACGTACGTGCGTTTGTGAATTGAAATAAATTGAAAATATTTCTTGAAGTGAAGGTCAAAGGTCTGGGTTTGTTATTGGAAGATATACACGAATGAGAACTATGTATGCTGCTGGAAAGTGATATGTGAAGTCGAGTTTTTAAATACGATCGTTTCGGATGAGCTAAAATTTTGTAAGAAAAAACGAACATTTAAAAGTTTAATTGTGCATTTGTACTACTTGTACTATATATTCTGCAGTAGTAAATATTAATACGTTTGTATAATTTATACCAGCAATATTTATTACAGCGCCATATACATATATATAACGCCATGGACAATCTGCTTTCTTTTGGAATCTCATCCCTTTCTACCATCTACAACTTCAAAATCGGAAGCATTAGTCTGCAAAAGCCCCAAAATAGACGGACTCAATATGTCAATACAAATATTCTCATATTCTCAGCTGTAATATTTCTTTTACTGACGTTCACCGTTACTCCTTCAGTTGCCGTCGCTCAGAAGCCCACTACTTCCTCCAACGCGTATTCCAAGAATCTTATGTCTTGCTCTTTAGACTCGGACTGCGACAATTCCAAAACATCATTACGTTGCGTTGAAAAAAAATGCAAGTGCTTCATTATCGAGCATTTTGACGAGGAGATGAATCGCTGCCTTCTCCGTGCCTCCTCCGTATGTCCTGTCAAAAGTCATTTACGAAGTTGTGTAGCGAATGCGGACTGTATAGGACAGAGCCAGGCAAGGGATAGTCCAGGAGTTTGCAAGTGTCGGCCAAGATACAAGGAAAGCAATGATAATCTCTGTGTCAGTGGAGTCACGAGTAGCTATTATCGCGTTCACTATTTGCTGTCAGGCCTTCCGATATTACTGACAGTAGTGCAGTTTGTTGGGCAAAAATTATAAAGTCACAAAGACGGAATGCGAAATTTATAATTAATGTACAAATAAAGCATGTGAAATTTATGAATGATCGCAATCAGATTTTTAATCTTTATTTATTTTTCATGTAATATGTGTAAGTTATACTGGGCATTTGTACACTAGACCAAAACCGAAATGTTTAAAATCTTGAATCTGATGCAGCAGAAACTTCTTTCTGTGTAAAAGACTTTTACTTACTTAAAAAATATCAAGACATTTTCCGTTTGATATGCTTTTAATTCTTGGTATTAATACTGTCATTGTTATCACGATGCAATTATTTATGACTTACAAATTTTTGGTTTGCATAAGAAAATTCACTACACACATCCGGTAATTACGTGTACATTTTTATCTGGAAAGCACTACATATTATATATATAGATATAGATACTGATAATTAGGTAGTTTGGTTTCTCCAAAAATATGCTATTGCGTCTTGTGGGTGACGACTGATGGTGACCATAAAATATTACCAAATTGGAAATATTGGCTTTTATTTCCTGTGATATTAGATATTTTGTGCTGTTGGCAAATTACTACTACACAAGTTCCACGTTCCTTTCAAATATAAGCTATTCTCATTAGTCTGTGACTTGAATTATTATTTCAATTGCTACAGACTTTTATTTACAAGTCCCGTCCAAGTATAAAAATGTTTCCATTTGCCAGTGGCTCACATAACTTTTTCTTAATTATTGTTATCACTTTCTCATCGTTTCAATACTGTTGTCTCGCATACGATGCACGAGTGCCTCCCAACAATGCCGAGACTTCTCAGGCAGTCTCGGATCCCTACTTTAAAAACCGTTGTACCGAATTCACAGAAGAAGAAAACTGCGGTACTTCCAAAACGTTTTTAAAATGTGGAGCAAACGAAGCTACCGAAGAAGATGGATTTTGTCAGTGTAAAAGCAATCACCATTACGATAAGAAAGCTGTCAAATGTTTAATTATTGTGGATTTTGCTTGTACGCGACGTCCTGAAGGAAAAGCCGGCCATGGTCACGATCAACCTTGTGTAAACAACGCGGACTGTGTCACCTTACCTAATGAATCTAAAGGCATTTGCAAATGCCGTAAAAGAGACGATATTGTACATGATCCGTACACTGGCTTATGCAACTCTTCCTCTAAGAAACTGTCAAATGGTCTTTCTTCTCAAACTTCAATCAACATTTTCTTAATTAGTGTATGTGCATTAATATTACAACAATAAAATATAAATTCTCTCTACCATTTTTTCATACCAAAAATGAGTTTTATTATTTTTTAAAATTTCATTCATCATTTTACATTTTGTAGTTAATATTTTAGGCTGCTTAAGTAAATAACATTTACATTTTAATCTTTAATTTATTGTGTGCGCGTGCGCATTTAAAACATTATTTGCTGCGTTTGTTATAATATGAAAAGGAAAGACACATAAAAGATACGCAAGTACAATATACATATATAAACGGTCAACGTAATTTGCGAAAAGGTCAAAATTAAAAAAAGATTTGAAAAGTCTTGTTATCAAAAAAGAAATCTCTACCATTTGCACCATTATTTTCCCAACTTTCCGTTCGCTACTAGAGCCTGAGCAAATGTACTTAAATAATTTTCCTCTCAACATTTTTAAATAAATAAAAATGCTCCATATAAAAATACCAACTTCCATGAAACTTGTAATATTGTCTACAAAATATTCAGTTCTCATTTACACCAGTACTATTAAATTTTTATTACCTACGCAAACATTTTGTTAATAACTAGCGTAGCCAATATCACAGCGAAACTTGCTCCAGTAACAGTCTTTCCAGCACCACTACCAGCTTTCACGCAGAGATCTCTGCTTGTTTTTGAGTATCCAGGATCGCATTCGCAAACTCCAAGTCTGGGATCAAAGTCCACTTTTTGCATGAATCCAGTAGACGATGCAGTACCATTGTTTCCGACGGTCGGGCTTCCAGTTTTGCAAGAGGCGTATTGCACACAACGAGGAATTTTGGAAACATCCAGTTTGCTAACTTGGGCAGCAGCTTGAGGAGCAGCAGTAGTACTGGTGGTTGTGCTGTTGTCGGAGGATCCTTCAGATGTGGATGGTGCAGCAGTAGTCGTGCTGGTCGTGGTTGATCCACTGTCGACGCTTTCCCAGTTGTTATAATTTAAAGCGCATTGACCACCCACACGACTGTAGCAAGAGAATACTTTATGATATTTTGGAGGTTTTGGAGTGGTGCTGAAAGACTTTCCTGCATTATTTACTACATGATATGTTGCAGCACCAGCCACAGCTCCAACAGCAGCTCCTCCAACAACTTTCTTAAATCCGCCACCCTTCTTTCCTGGTGAACGTTTGCTACGGTTGGGATTTATTTCGTTACGGTAGGTGTAAACTTGGTTGGCTGGATCGGGGCATTGGCAACGACCATCTCTACACGATAGCAGCTTGCCACCATCACACTGGTCGACTCGAACCCCGTTTCCCTCGATAATTTGACAACGTTCGTCAAAGGTCAGGGATTGGGCGAGAATGTTGGACACTGCTACTGTCAACGAAATGACAGCAATAACAGATAACCTTGAACAGTACATTTTTTTACTGCGGAGAAGAAAAAATAAAGGTGCTGAATTAAATTTTTAAATCAATTGAAGTATAATATATCAACTAGTCTCCCAATGCAAATTTAACTTATGAGTTGTATTAACCAACCCTGGCCAAATTTATTGCGACACTCCTTCTTGATTAGTAAAGCTAAAGCTGAAGCGGAACGGAAAAAGATATATTTGCGTAGACGATCACAATGCGTCCTCTTTTGTAAATATTTTTTGCAAGTTTCCTTTTAAATTTTATTATATTAAAGCTTCATATACACGCACACGAATTCTAATAGAATGATGATGATAACGTACGTACGTCACTGCAACAATAAATCTAGCCAAATCTAGTTTGCTATTATTTCGTCTATATTAGGGCTACACTTGTAGCAAATATTCTTTACAATGTAGTGGCTAGTTTGCAAATCCAAAAAAAACTTTAATTAATCTTGTCTAACCTGCTGCACTATTCAATGAATCACCAATATTCAAATGATACAGTCACAAGACGACACGGCATACCTATTTTCTACTTTATTTCTGCAATCCGCATACAAAAAAGCACGAAAGCCCACCCCACACTTAGGTAGACGAGCTACAATAATTTTGGTTTTTAGCAATACTACCTATTCATTCAACAGTTACTGTTACTACTACTGCGTACTTGCATGTGCAGGTGCCCTCTATTTGTAGTACATTGTGGTTTTGGTAGTAGTGAACGTATATATTAAATTATAATTTATTTGGGTTTCTAGCGAATGATGAATAATTCTAGTATTTCTGACGAGAGTTAGTACAGGTGTATACCAGATTAGAAGTGAGGAAGCTACCACCATATCAAGCGCTTCATCGACTCACGAATTCCTGCTGCTTGCATGCAAGTATACGTATATGAAAATGAAAATAGCAAAATTAACAAAATAATAATAATAATTGTAATAGCCAATCATATTGACTTGAATTGGATACAAAGGAAATGGTGGTAGTCATGTCGTGTGTAAATTTCATATTATGTATCCATTATACGAGATGATTGCTAATCTATTATTGCAATTATTAGCAATGCAAGTTCCTTTACAAAACACACGAACGAATCAACAATACATATCGACAAATCCACATGCAGATAGATACACAAAGATTGAACTTTTCATTGTCACTTTTTAAAAACATTATTACTTTTGCTATACGTGTCTACTCATGTTGGTAATTATGTTTTCAGCTGAAAAAAATATTTGTATTATAACTCACCTTACTTGTAAGCTTATTTGGCTTGTGCTGAATGGATTAGAGTTTGAATACGAGTGAAAAAAGTCACTAAATGTACGTACGTCAGAGAACACTGCCCACTATAATGACCACTGTAAATTTTAATAAGAACTACAATGCGTTTCGAAATGCTTTAAATATTTTAGGTTTTTCAGTGATTTAACAGCAAGTACTACTGCTTTTTTGTTTAAGTTGACGTAGCGTCCATTGTACTCGTTTGCTAGAATTGTATAGTAATTATGAGGATGCTAACAATAATGTTATATTCATCACCACTACCGATGCACTTGGGAATTTTGTGAAGATAACAGCCCTACAGAGATGTACAGAAAAAAAGAGAAGGTTAGTTTAACTTGTGTAGGGGACTGCTGTTAATCTAAATCTCAGAGCATACAACACTACACACACTTGGTTTATAATTGAAAAAAATAACAACGATACCTTTCCGTGCTGTAATATGACTACAGGGACGTGTCCTTAAAAGATTGCACTCTCATATCATGATATACATCTGCCTATATGTACTGGTTGGCTTAGGGGTACGTGGAAATACAGCAACAAGCAAGGGAAGAAAGGGTTGAAATGCTAAGAAAAATGTTGTCTGTTCAGTTTCTTCTTCTTGCTTTAAATAAAATCATTTTCCTTGGCGTTGTTGGGATTTGGGATAGCGGTTAGCATTGGTTTTTCTGTTTCGTTTCACAGGGACTATCATCCCTCTCTGTTTCAACCCATTACATTTAAAATACATGTTATATACTTACTAAAAGAAACTTTATAGATGTGCATGCTTTACTCGAGAATCCGCCGCGCACCTGTTCACTTTGTTTGCTTTATTATCTAAACATGAACTACGCAGCAATATTTGCCGTGAGCAGTGGATCTCCATGTGCAAAAAAATGCAAACAGTAAGTAAGATCAAAATAGAAACTCTCAATACTTGGGTTTTATTTCAGTGACTACACATACATATATAGCAAGTTATATTCACGTACTAGATTTGACAAATTTGACATACTGCCATGCCATGCATACAGAAATTACTTACAATAACACAATAATACATATAGAATGCATATACCAATGCTTACAGAAAAACGTTTAGACGCACACCTTTAGTTTAGTTCTTATAGCTTTAGGAACCATTGAACTCTTTTCATTGTTTTTTCTCAAACGAGCAATCTCTAGCAAGTTGTTCAGCTTAATTCATTTATTCTTGTGTATAGGTCAGTTGAGAAAAACTACACGTACATTTTACCTACGTGCATAAGGCTCAAGACTGCAAAGTTTATATGCAAGTTTCACTTTTCGCCTCTGTAAAACAGAACTACTTATGTATTTCTAGCTTTATATTATGTTATTGATGTTGTTTTAACTTGGTTGTTGTTATATTGTATTACCAGTTTTTGAAAACAAAAAGACCAGTTTGGAGACCAGCATGTATGGATGATGTTAGGTAGAATAACCACATTTTGTATTTCGTTATAAGAAAAATTAATCGTGTTGTAAATACGTAAATTTAAATACTATGCATAACACTACTTATGGATGCTATATGCTTTCTAAATTGAGAATATATACTTCAATGAAAGTACCCAAAATATTTAATTTCAATTGGTCCAGTTATGCGGTTTTTCCAGCTTTCACGCAAAGATCTCTGCTCGATTTCGAATATCCAGGATTACATTCACAAATTCCGATTCTGGGATCATGGTCAACTTTCTGCATGAATCCAGAAGACGATGCTGTACCATTGTTTCCGGCGGTCAGACTTCCAGACTTGCAAGAGGCGTATTGCACACAACGAGGAATTTTGGAAACATCCAGTTTGCTAACTTGGGCAGCAATTCTAGGAGCAGCAGTAGTAGAGATGCTGCTGCTGCTGGAAGAACTAGATCCTGCAGTTGAAGATGGTGCATTAGTAGTTGTGCTGGTAGTTGATATACTTTCCCAGTTATTATAATTCGTAGCACATTGAGAACCCACACGACTGTAGCAGGAGAATTCTTTTTGATATTTATGAGGCTTCTGAGTAGTGGTGAAAGACTTTCTTGCATTATTTACTACATGATATGTTGCAGCACCAGCCACAGCTCCAACAGCAGCTCCTCCAACAGCTTTCTTAAATCCACCACCCTTCTTTCCTTTTCCTGGTGAACGTTTGTTACGACCGGGAATTATTTCATTACGGTAGGTGTAAACTTGGTTGGCTGGATCGGGGCATTGACAACGACCATCTCTACAAAATAGAAACTTAGTTCCATCACATTGGTCGACTCGAACCCCGTTTCCCTCGATAATTTGACAACGCTCGTCAAAGGTCAGGGACTGAGCGAGACAGGTGGACACTATGATCGTCAATGAAGTGAGAGCAATAATGGTCAACTTTGACGAGTTCATTATATCCAGTGAAAAGTATTATTAACGAAATTCTAAAACTTGAGCAGATTAAATGTATTTTGAGTAGTTTCCCAATAACCAGCTTTACGGACGTATAAAAGTTTTCCAGTTATTTAAATGCTTACAATTATAAACCTTTCACGTTTTATGATTGGTAGAACACAAAAATATTAATGCGCACTATGCGCAAATGTTCAACTTGATTTGTTCTGTTTAACAAATTTTTGCTTGTAAAGAACCTGTTATTTTTTAAAAACTTAACTACAGGATATTTTCTGTAAAGATTGCACCCTCATAGTATAATAATTTTTAATATTGATTTCGTTCAGGGCACGCCTTGTAGTACTAACAAAAGGGTTGAAATGCTATATATGCATACTACACTGTCTTCTACTCCTTTACATGAGAACACAGAAATAAATCTTACGAATTGCTTTTCGATTCAAAAGAGTTGGTACATGTTTAGCAAATGCACGCTCTTGTTTAGTAAAAAAATTGAGACGCAGATTTGAAATACTTACTGAAAAACACCCGTACACCTGTTTGTATTTGTATCGTATCTGAAAATCTAAATATATGATATGTTGCGTTACTAGCACAATAGTAGTTTAATAAATCCTTTCTTGATCCATGATGAACTCGCTCCATGATGTGCAACAAAGCAAAAAATTAAGAAGCCCAGATCTTAAGTATTATACAGGTAGGACATATTTGAAATGATGGGCATACAAAGATTTTTTGCATATTCAAAGTAACATGTAAAACTTATACCTTTGTGTGCAACTACTGTTCGTAAAAATCGCATCACTTTCGTCACATGAATAATCTGTAACAACTTGCAAAACATTCATGAACAAAGTCTACACTGGCAAGTTTCATTGTTTGCCTCTGTAAAATAGAACTATGTTTTAAAATTCTATAAAACCTATATAACAACTTATATTGCTTGTACACGTAAAAAGAAATACATTCGCATTTCTTAAGAAAGAAAGCTCTCCTGTTTTTATCGTCCAAGGACGGAACATGTTCCGTTGAAAAATATGGACATTTTCAATTGTATGCATAAGTAGAATATTGAAATTATAATGATTTTACGTGATTATAAAATATCCACGGAATTGTACAGATGCAGTAATTACTTGAAGTTAGTTTATATTGCAAAAAAACAATCGAATTAAAAAAAAATATATTTTTAAAATAGTGGTTTAACGATTTTTGAGGAAAAATGGTTTATTCTTGTCAAGCTTTCGACTACTTCTGTAGTCTTCT
>JAHZMT010002483.1:0-24066 GCA_027743785.1 Sinhomidia bicolor
GGCAAGCCATTTATTTCCATCTTAATGTCGCCCTATTTCCAGTTTTGATTCTCTGTAGAAATCCAATACGTACTTACTTTATTAAAAGAAGTGTCTCTCAAAGATGATATCTTTCTAAGAAGTCAGTAAGTCCCCTTAAACCTCTGAGCACTGTCTAGTTTACAACATATCTACGATAATAGTATTAAAAGTCAACCTTGTTGTCGTCGCCTTGAGATATTAAAATATTGACTTTTTGCATAAATTTTCTTCCAAGTTTTCCATCTATCTTCTCTCAACCTCATATGACTTTCTCTTAATATGAGTTCACCGACTTTGTCGTTCATGTCGGGAAATTTGCTCACAATGACTTTTGTACTAGTTAGTAGTCGTGCGCTATGTACATACTTTTATGCTACTGCATGTTTACTAACAGTAATCGCAAATACTTTGTGCAAACCTGTGAAACTTTTCATACTAATGACATTTTGCTTCTGTGTGTGTCCCACAGTCCCACAGAACTTTGCAGAACGGTTTGTAAAAATGGCAAAGTTGAAGTCAAAAGACTGCTCTCTCGCTCTCCGTTCCGGCTCTTACGTCAACGGCAGTCATTAATAGTTGTACCGGCGCTGATGATGATTACGATGGTACAACCCACACTTCATATTTTATAATATATCACACCCCTCCCAACTCTTAACAGAACCAACCGAGATACTTATATATATGTATATAGGTATATACATAACACGTATACTGTCACTACAATTTCATTTTTCTTCTTTGAGTGAAAGTAATTTTTTTCTATTACGTATATTTACTTATAACATTACAAAAAGAAGTGCAATTTTGAATTGATATGCAGAACGCAAAGAAAGTTTTAGACGGAACGAGCTTCGACATGTTAAAAAGTATATAACGTGTAAAATGAAAGAACAAAGGCAAAAAAAAACTTTTCCTTCTTTCATTTCTTTACAATATCAAACGTCACTTTTTACTTTGCATTTTTAAATTATGCATATTGTTCCGACATTCAAAGCATAATTTTCCAGGCTAAAATCTTCTTGTCTGACGAGTTTTGACATAACATTCATCATGCTATGCTATAATAATTACTCCGCTGACGATCAAAAAGACGACAGAGGGGCCCAACCAACAAACACAAAGAGTACCACTGCCGAAACTCTAAAAATAGATCCTCTTTCTATTGTTTTGTTGTCATTTCCTAGCTGTTCAAGTTTTGTACCATATCATACACAACTACTTACTTAATAAAGGATAACAGCGACAATATCCCAGTGACAGCTCAAGGATGAAAGTGTAGCAAACAAATAAAATACATGTAGAAAATTTACGACTTTTTGTGATATGAAAAGCAGCAGCAGCAGAAGCGGTAACAACAGCACACCAAGGAGCTGTTCAAAAGTAGGATAGCATTCCGCATATAAAACTATTTACCTACATTTATGCCCAAAAGCCGTAAACATGCTACTTGTCAAACAAAAGTAAAGCAACTGGCTAAAGAAAGTCTTCTTTTACTTGTGTCATATGTCGTCGCAAAGACTTTCTATTATTCTCTCAACTTTCACTCTGTTTGAAATTTGAAAGAATGGCGATGATGATGATGCAATATTTAAAATGAACTTTGTAAACTAACTGACGTTGTCTTCTATTACTTTGATATAGATAAGTTATAAAATATTTATGGAAAGATTGCTGCCTTGCTGCCAAGCAGGCTTGCTGCAGATAAAGTTTCTTTGTTGCAAATAAATAATACAACAGCATAATAGTACAAGGGAAGAGAAGAGAAAGGGTAAAAAAGTTTGTGACTTTGACTATAGTTGTTCTTTCCTCAAATACTTGAGCCTCATACAGCTATGCCTACGTTTTTCTAAGAATCTATTCAGCTCATTGTAATCGTTGTATAGTTGTATTGTCAGAAGAGAGTACATGGAACCAATAAGAAATTGAAAGAAAGTGTACAACACACACATACACAAGACATATTACCTACCTATTATAAATCATGTACTAGAATAACTATACACGCATTACTGTTCATTTTCTAATAGATGAACTTTTTTCCTTATTTTTCCGTTATTTTCTTTGATTTATGAGAATTTTCTCATTTTATTTTCTGCTGGAAAAAAGGAGTTTGTTTTGTTGTCAACTTTTTTTTGCTCCCTTTCCTTCTTCCTTTCAACTTGTCTTAAAGAATGAAACTGAAACTGTGACTAAAAGATAAACAAAAAAAACGTGCCGTAGAAAGACGTACAAGAGGAAAAAAAGGGGGAAAAATAGAGACTCTTTTGAGACTTTTTTGCGACTTGCACACACAGACGTTTCCATTTATTGCATACCTAAACTACCTACTGATGAGAAAAAGAACAAGATATTCAAACCGACAAGGGCTGTTTTTGAAGAAAGAAAGAGAGAGAGAAAAAAAGACAGTCGACATTCTCGTTGTTCCGGTTAAATTTATACGACAATAGAAACACACTCTATCCATCCATATCTTCTACTTTTGTATGAATGGTACCCTATGCCCCTTTTCTTTTCCTGTTTTATTTCCACAAAAGCAGTGTAAGATGCGTACCTCGGAGACTCAGTTTGACTTATTTAGGTGGATATATTGATACATTACTGGAGAGAGATTTCAACATTTTACTTTTTTTATTGTGCCATCAAGGGAAAGTGAGCAAAGTGCAGTTGGATCTAGGTAGTTTGATGCGTACACGGTAGGTTAACTTTTGGGTACGGAGTGTGCACCGTGTGGCAACATGGCATGAGCAAGTATTTCCATTACTTTTAGTATCACCCTAATAATAAGATGGCGATAGAAAAAGAAATGAAAAGCACATACATACCGTTGTCGTCTTCTATTTTATTTTTTATAGAATTCTATATAATGCAAGTAGTAGTAGTAGTAGTGGGAGTGGGAGTAGTACCATCTGAATATGTCAGCAATAGTATTCCTCCTTCGTGGTTTTACTTCTTCCGTTTTCAAACCACTTTCACTGGGCTCACTGCTCGGCTCTGACAGATTTGTATTACTTGGGGAAGAGCTCGCCCGCCCAAGTTTATGGTTTTGCGGAGATACATTGGTATCAGATTGATGATGATGGTCTCCCCCATCCTCATGCTGCTCCTGTTGTTGAAAGTTTTCCGCTGTGGTATTGCTAGTGGTAGCATCCGAGGAATTTAAATCTTCTTTTCCTTCTTTATTCTGGATTACTAGTGATTCTCCCAGTGTCGGAGAATGATTTGCATGAGAACCACAATTGGCAATGCTGCTTCGTCTGATGATGTTATTTCCTGATTTCATGTCGGGAGATGCTCTGGTTTGATGATGATCATCTTCGTAATCGATTGGAAGAGGAACTTTTCCGTATTTTTCACACGTAATGATAAGCCCGTTGTCATCAATTTTTATGATGCCAGGAACAAGAACACCATTACAGTCGCCCTTGCTACTCGAGCTTCCACCAGAATCGCTACTGCTGCTCACGTTCACCACATCATCCAAGTCTCCAATATCCTCGTCTATATCATCAATGCCACCAGTTTCTAAATCTGCCAGTGTTTTGTCCGACATTCCAGTTTCACTTGAGAGTTCTTCCAAAAAGACGGAAGAATCGTCGTCTCCATCCTCATCATCATAGTCCTCAGTAACGACAACTATATGATTCACTCTGCCCTCTTCGTCCCCATCAGAGTCTGACTCCACGTCTTCCTCTTCACATTCATCGAACACCATGGACGGATCAATTGTTATTGTAATCCGCGGTGTAATGATCTTGTGATGATTTTCAGGAAAAAGAATTCGCTCCAGCATGTTTAATTGATTATTCAACTCGAGAGCATTGTTACAGTCATCGTTTGAATGGTGAAGTTGATTATGGTGACGATGATCATCAACTTCGTCATCATCATTGCCATTTTCATTCAAATTATTTTTATTAATCTGTTGTTGTTGATGATGATGATGATGATGATTCAATCTATTATTGTTGCTGGCGCTGTTGTCCAAAGCTACTTTGTCAAAACACTCTGTTGACGTGTCTGTAAGCTTTAATTTTGCCTCATTTAAAATCGCTTCAGGAATGGTTGCGATAATTCCATTTCCATCTTTTGTTGTTGTGATAATTGCCTTGGTCGTAAGGGTAGTTGCTTCTTTAACAACCATTTTCTCCTTCTCTCGCTCTACCTCTTCTTCTTTATAAAACAAATCTCCTTCCTCAATACTATGATCACTATCACTTGCTGTGGCACAGGAACTATTGCCACTTTCCTCTTTCTCGTTTGTTGGTGATGGCGATGATGATGATGATGATGTGTCCGGTGACAATTCCAACTCCAGACTGGAGGACGGAGACAGACAGTTATTCTGGTTTTCCATGATGTTCATCTTATTTACACAAACGAGGGATACGAGAACAACACATATGTCCCATAAATTTTTTTTACTATTGTATTTCTTTTGTCGCCTGTGTCCTTTACTGGTCAGCGTGTCAAGGTGTCCCACCAACTGACAGTTTATGTTATTGCTGTTGATATTGCCGTTTGTGTCTACACACGTGTATTAAACGTACAATCTACCTATAGCAAAGGTATACAAATACAATTCTACATACAACATACATACACTCTTTTCTAGGGAAAGTCGATAACCTAGATTATTGCCTTTCCACGAGCTCAACAGAACTAAAAGAGGAGCACCGGCAAATATTTTATTCATGATGATGACCGCACTAGAAATTGCGTATCTACGAAAATGGGGCTCATTATTACGTTACGTTACATTACTACTACACAAAAGAATGTCATAAAGAATGTAAGATGATGATGTGGAAAGATAGTAAACAGCCTTCCTAGATTTTCCCCTCTGAGCGGTAATCACAAGGCCTTTCTCTATTAAATAGATCACATCATTAGCACAACAAAAGTACTTCTTTGTTTTCCTTTCTTTTTCCCACAGTAGCCTTTCCAGTCCTTTTTTTAAACGTCCGTTAAACTAATGGAATGATGTTGTAGGAAGTTCTCATTATCTGTTGTGCTGGAAAGAAATGTCCATGTAGTGTCCATAACCTCCTGTCCTGATAAACTACTAAAGCATACTCCGTTCCACTTGTTCCACTGATGATAATGGCATGTCAATTGTTTCAAAGGAGGAAATTATAGGTATTTCTTAAATTGAATCGGTCAAGTTGATACGCGAAAAGGGGAAACGATTACACTGTAACGTGCTCAACATGTCAATTTAATTCAACCTTAGCCTTACTCCATGGAAAATATCCATCACATAGTACTTGAAATAAAGATTGTAAAGCTTTTTAGTATGAAAATATATATCTAGACACTTCAAAGGAATAGCTCAAGTTTTTTTTCTGCTGTATGTTGTACATCCTTAATAATTCTTCTCTTTACCTACTTTCATGTCATAAACACACAAAGTTAGCCGCTTAGTTTCTGTTCCCGTTTTTTTCTAATTCCATCATAACTTTAGTAGCAAAACTGAGAAGACAGAACAACTCAATGGAGAGTTAGTGGAGGAAATACTATTGGGAGCAGTTAAAGTGGAAGAACTATAGACTTTGTTGCTCGTTACTGCTCTCCTTTTTTTCCTTTTGGAAAATATTATAACATGGATCTATGCCACTGACGATGACGATGAAACAAGTGATATTAAAGGATGACGTATAATGTACATAAGCTCGTGTCAAAGTATAAATACTCTTTTACTTCATACTTAAAGCTTACGCAGACCAACTGAACTATAGAAAAATTGAAGCCAATAATGTGTATATGTTAGTAGCTACTGTAGTAGTAGTAGCAGCAGCAGTAGTAGTAGTAACGAAGAACATCATGTAATATTATTATTATCCTTTTCTGTCAATTTCCACAAAACATATTGTCAGTTTTATTGCCAATTTCATGGCGTTTTACTGTTTTTGCGAGAGAAATCAGCTAAAAGTCTCTCCGAGGCACGTTTTCACAAAAACTACGTAACTAATAAAACCAACAGTTTATCGTTTTAGTTTAAACAAACTTATTGCTACCTACACACAAGGTAAGGCAAAACTGACAGTATTGTATGTGTCCGTGGAACGATTATATGTATGTGTTCAATTGCTGAGCGAAAAAAAAAGTTGTTAAATTGTCGGATCGGATATGGATGGGCTTGCCTTCAAGTTGAAAGAAAGTCTACATAAAGCGAATGTTTGTATAGATGAAATTTGGTAGATGTTTCTTTGTAGTAGTATTTCATATCACATTATTGGCAGAAACCCCCTCCCCCACCACTACCGACAAGTGTTCTATTGTCAGTCAAGCGAATTTTCGCCATTGTTCAATCAATGTTGACATTTCAGCATGGACAGCTTGGTTTCATAACTTGCCAACTTAAAACTGGAATAATTTTGGTTAATGTATATATTATTTCTATATTACTATTGTATTTTAACTGGAGATAACTAAATCGATTTTCACAGTTGCTCCAATAATTAATGTTTATTCCATTAGTATTCTAAAAAGTCTTCACTAACACAACCATGTTTTTTGCAGATATATCCCTGTTACATTAGAACTACTACTAGAGAAAATAATTATTATTGCCAAAAAGTATCGACTTTTCACTGATAGAAACACCGCTAGATATATTCACTCACAGTATATATTTATGTATATAATAGAGTATTATTAATTTGTGCTTTGTACTGTCACATTGTTCTGAATTAATGTCATTGGTCTAAAGAACTAATATTGCTGACACTCTATGAATTTTTTAATTCGTATTATTATTCTTATATGTATACTTTCTAAGCAAACATTTCCATAAAAGAGGGACAAGTGGTCAAACACAAAATCTATAGATGATATATATAACAATTATTACTACTAACCTGTAGCAAATTTAATGCTTTATGATATTGAAAGGGATAATTCAGCACAGAAAAAAAAACATTCTATAGGCATTACTGCGCATATGGTGTTTTATTACAATAATGAAAAGAGACAGGTATTCTGCTGCCAAACAAAGAGTAAAAATATTGAGTGCTATTTGCTTTCCAGTCATAAAAACGTAGGCACTCGCAAAATTTATTATTGATTTTTGCACGCTATATTCACAGTCACATCCACATTGCATTACTATACTCAGACAATAAAAGAACGCGTGTACTGATTTATAAAAAGAGATTACATGATGATTGGAAAAGAAGCTTTTGAAGTAAAAAAATCATTCAATTTGAATGCATTGTAAAATAATAAAATGAGGGGAAATGGGAAATGTGGTCGAGTGTTTATTGACAATATGGATCCACCTGCGTCCTGCCGTGGCGTGTGGTAAAAAAGAAAACTTTACTAAACAGAGACACAGGTCGTGGTCGGATAATGTTCTGATTGTAACTGAATGAAGATGCTGGGGTTTGTTGGAGTGATGATAATGGTGGTTGTAGTGTCGGTGTTGCACCTGACCAAAGTAATTGTTGTATTGTTGCCAGTATTTAGTTGCAAAAATATTCCATAATAACAATATTTTCCACAACTTGCAAAATTTTGTGGCCTATGGCCTAGCCTGAACAATGTAATGGAAGCGAGTCGAGCCTATACTGATTGGTTGGTTTGGTATTATTATTATTATATTATTATGCTCTCTAGTGGTGGTGGTGGAAGAGGATGCTGAGTTGTCAAAATTGGAGATGATAATATGGTAAATGAAACCAAGGCTGTTTACCGAACAAAAGTGATTGAGTAGGTCCTCGAGCGAGAAAAACGTAAAAGGTAACAGCAGCGTGAATATATCCAGCAAATATAGGGAGCTAGTGACAGCAGCAGAAGTATTTAGAGTCAGTAATTTTAGACTATATTTTATTCTTGGTCACACACAACAAGTACTTAAATAATATAATTAAATAGTAGAGGTAAACCAAGGAGTAAGCAATTTTGTGTGGTTTCGTTTATAATATGGTTGTGTAGCTTAGGCTATACGCATAAATAATGCTGTTATTTACACACATTGCTACTTCCAACTTTCAAACTTATGCGCAGTGAAATAAATAATAATAATCGTGATATTGTCAAGTTAAACAAAATACTCATGACTTTTGAATAGGTTTTCAAAACTAAAGTATATAAAATAATGTTTGTACTTTAGATACAGTATATAGCAGTAGTAACAGGAGAGATTTCAGACCCAATGAGAGTCAAATTTTAGAAATGACAAGATCATCAGTAAACTACACCATTTAGCGAATATAATAACTACAATAATGAAACTTAATATAGATCTCTTCTCCGTACTGATATACATACAGGTTAAACGTATAATTATTTTTGCATTGCACAATATGATGATGATGATGATGATCTGTAGAGGCCTCTTTCAAAAAATTACCTTGAACAAGAAAATGACTTATCTTTCAAGTTAAGTAGCATCATCATCAACATTTAGAATGCGTGTATAGGTATGTGTATGTATGTGTTCGTTTTTACTGCTCCTGATACTAACAAAACCTTTGTTTACTTGTAACTAAATAATATATATTTTGTTTAAATTGAACTGGCGTCACTAACGAACGATCATTGATCTACCTGGTTAACTATTATGCATGCATATTATCAGCATTACTACAAAGTATATTACTTCCACACGAACGGATACACACCATTGCAGATACTGAGTATGTGTGTTTACACACACACACACACACACAAAAATGCAGCAGGGGAGAAGGGACCCATAAAATGCATTTAATGAGTTTAACCTGGATCTAAAATATTTGATTATTATTTACAACTCTGCGTAATCTAGTAAGTAGTCGCATGTGCATAGCAGTTTTAACCAGTATAATTTTTTAAAAGCTAATACCAATCATCATCACGATTTCTGCACATACCCACACAGTAGGATGTACATGAAGGTTTCACCTGTGCTCTAATAAGTATGCAGAAGCACCGTCAAATATATAATTTTCCTCCTTCCCCTTTTCCCATTTCGTGGTAGGATATAAATATAATGACAAAATAGTCTTTGTGCGAATGCTTGCGATTGTTACTTTTAATATTGTTGCATATCAAATAAGTTTAAAAAATATATTATTTTTTTGATTTCGTAGCCACATCATGTTTCCTTTTTCAAACGACACGCATTCCACGTCCGGTAAATATTACCAGAGGAGACTAGAATGATGATGTTGTTTGATTTACTATGATTTGTAATGTAGGGAAAGTCATAACAAATGACAATTGCTGTACTTTTTTAAAATTTAACTATTACAATTTAAACTAATATATGTAATAGGATCTAGTATACTAACAACAGGTTAAATACCTTTACTTTCACGAAATCATTTAGAATTATTTACCTACATGACATGTGTTGTATATGCATAGGCAGGCTGGCTAAATACCTGTAGCTATTTTCGATTGACGTAAGAGCAAAAGCAAATGCGGCGATTTACTAGTGAAGAAAAATGATTCTGAGATAGGTCAACATTTCAAATTGCTTGAAAATGTATCGTCAAATGGAAACACCGACAAATTAAAAAAGCTAGATCGATGTTGCTGTAGAAAGCATCATTCACATCTCTACACTAGTTAAAAATGAATTTTAACCAGAATTTCATCTGGACGTCATCCATAACAAAACTGATTGTCATAATTTAATTTAAATTTTATGGAAAACTTGCTACAATTCTCTGCATTCCATTTTATTATTGCCAAAAAATGTTTTTGCACCTGCTAATTTATTTTAAAGCCTCCAGAGGGATTATGACAATGACTAAGTTTATTCTGAAAGCGAGAAAATAACTAGCATAAAAGTAGCAGATCAACATGCATGTACCTAGAGGATATTAATGACATTCAGTTTAGGTTTGAGTTCAAGGTCTCAAAGAATATGAAATTTTGTTTGGCTATTATTGCCATTACAGGGGTTAAGTGTAACAATAAGACTGGAATATTTCCTTTTCGTTGCTTATGTTTCTTCAACCCATATGCGACAGCAACAGCATAGTTCTCATTCTCATTCAATTTCAGTGTATAGTGCATGCATACCTGTCTAAGGAAAAAAATCTTCTCGAAACAATGTACAGTGTAGTAATCTTCTAAACCAATTAACTTTCCATTTACTTTGGCTTGTTACAAATTTACATGAAATTGTATACACATATTTTTCTTTCTCTCTGATCACCTGACACGGTTATAAAAGTTAATTAGGTATTACGTTTGCAGCTAATAGGCATGAATAACAAGTGAATACATGATTTTGATTGTTACTACACATTTTCTTCATTACAGCTAAACAGCCCTGTAATCTTATTCCAATCCATCATTCACTCTAATCTTTCTTATTTTTTTGTTTTTATTCCTAATATGTATCATATTGCCTAAATGTATACTTATAATTAAACTCAATGTACTTTCGTTGAAGACGCTACAACAAGTACATATGTTCACGTAAAGGGTTAAAGTTTCTTCTTCTCATAAAATCCATTTTGATTTGTGTAGCCTTGTGTTATGTACACCAATAGTACTTAAATATTTGAATATTACCAACAAGACACACGAGATACAATTACTTGGCTAAAATTCCTGCAGTAATGCTGTTGGCTGCGTTGCTGCTGCTGTAGGATCGTGATCTCATCCTCGCTTTTTTAAAAATATGAATTGCAATGCTCACTACAGTGTAACGTCTTCCCTTTTATTAAATTGCAGCATGCAAAAGCTTTAAATCTCACTATGCAAGCTGAATAACTACTACAAAATTAACGATTTATGCTCCAGTTAGCAGCACCATCATCATCGCCTTCTCTAAAAGCAGAGCTTACAAACTTATTGGGAACACTCAATGAATTATTGGCAGAGTAATTGCAATTTGCAATATAAATGTGGCTTATGAGTAAATATGTTTGATTGGTGTGTATGTATGTGTGCGTGCGTGCGCGCATCTTCTTTATTCATCTTATCATGACTGATCAATTGAAATGGTAAAGTAAACCGTGCAAAAACATGAAATGATAAAATACATTTTGTAACAAACCACATTATAAAATAATAATAATAATAATATTAAACCACTACAAATAGCAGATGTAATAGGCAATCAAAATCAAAAAAAAAGATAATGTCTGTAAACAAAAAGCGTCACGTAAATAAAGAAAACCAAAATTCAATATCTGTGTCTTTACATCTTATTACATATTATGACGTTTCACGTGAAAATAGAGCGTTTCATTCAATTTTCATCTTTTATGATTTTATAAAGTTTATGTTGGCTCATATAGAAAAGTTTATTATTATTGTTTTACTGCCCCCATCAACTATGACCTCTTCTCTCTTCTTCTGACAACAGTCGCCCTTTTAAATTACAAGTTCAGAAAACGTTGGACGTTTTAAATAACTTTGTAAATCCGTTACAATTTACGCATTTGTTAACTTCAACTAGCTGGTTAAAGCTGCAATGTACTTTTACAGAAGTTACGTATGAAAAAAAAAACAATATAAAAAACAATATAGATAAAAAAACAGATTTAGAAAAGTGATACATAACAATCCATCACTGGAGAAAAAAACAGAATTTTCCATCACCATCTTCATTGCTAAAGGATTAAGTTACTTGTATGTACAATGTACATTTAGTCAGACAAACCATCAAAGGTTAAAATGTTTTCATTTCATTTCAATCAAAATGTCAACAGTATCAGCTTGTATAATCTTAGTCTCACTTTTGTAGACACTATTTTCTTTGACATCTATCAAATAATCGCAGTTCTCTTTTGACAGACATGGAAGGATTATATTAAAAAAGATTGTAAGAATGAGCAAATAAGCCAGCATTGTGTGACAACAGACAACTTTTGTAAGATTGAAGTTGAAGGATTAGCGTTATTCTAGACGTTATTTATGCACAATTTATCCAGAGATTCTTCTAAAGTAAATTTGCATTAATCCATACTAGTTGCGTAGAAGTTGAATTTTCTCTACGTTTTTACACAATAAATACTTTGCGTAACATGTGTACCATCGCTTTGTCTTTTTCTCAGCTAAATCAGTTTTTAAATCCCTGCTGACGTAAATATGTTGTGCCACTAATCCATTACTTTCTGTTCAGAGTAATTACTACTTTCGTCAATTAAGTGATTGCTCAATTTTTAAAATCACTCAAATTAAAATGTTATAAACATTTGTGCAGCTTAAAACAATAAATACTATGACATGTCATGACGTAGACTTGATTGCTTCCATAATATCAACAGTTTTTATGTCAGCATTTAAATTATATTACCCACTTGACTACATGTACCAATCCCTTCATTCATCGTTTAAGTTTTTTAAACTTTTTGAGTACACCACACAACGACGACGATCAATGGCTATTAGAAAAAAGGACATAAGAAGAAACGTAAAATCCTGATTGACGTAAAGCAAAATTTTCATTCAAACGTTGTACCACTCAGTGTACGTGTTTATGCACTTTCCTTAAACTGATCTACCAAACAACAATAAAATGTAGGCAAGCACTTAATTCGGCTGACTTTGTAGTAAGAGAACAATTTTAGTAGTGATTGTAGCACGTACTGTATTGAGTTGAGTGGGAAGAACAAGTTGGTTCGATTAAGAAGAGAGGAGGACCAGTATGTATGATGCTCCCACGATATGTGGTATGTAGCTCGTTGATTATGCTAAATATAAAGTTAACTCAAGCGTTAAATTTTTTTGCCTCAAGTGAAGTAAAAATAGCATACAAAAAATAAGCGAGAATAATCGAACGTTTGACATTGAAAGTAAGAATATTTTTTTGTCAAAAACAAAAATGCTGCTGGATAACAAAAAATACAGAAGCAGATTTTTGTGCGTAGGGGTAATGCAAATGTAAAGGTGATGGATGACTGTAAACTTTTAGATCGAATGTTTAATTTTTTTCATATTAACATACCTATTGGCCTCTTCGATTTTGGCAAGCATCGCCATTTCTTCTTGAGACAAAGGTATAGGTTTATCCAGTCCTATTATATTGTTGTTGTTGTGATTGGTGTCGCTGGACATGAGGAGACATGATTGTTGCGACGAGCGTGAAGGATCTTCCTGGTGGTCACCCAGCACCATTCTTATGACAGTACCGACTGACCAGCCTTGACTGTGACCCCGCGGCAGCTCGCCTCCTTCACTCCCCTTGCCCTTGTTCTCTGAAAACACAAAACGTAATAGGTAATTATAAACACGGAGTTTTTTTTTTATTTCAATTTGTCATGTGAAATATCCCACCAACGTAAACATTTCATAAGTTCGTTGTCAACATTGCTTGTTCCGATTGAGAATATTGACATTGTACAGACTTGTTAGTGTACATAATTGACTATATATAATTAATTTCAAATTCGTTTCGCAATTTGAAACGGTACATTTAGCATTGATCAACGTTATCGGTACAAATATATTAATTAGCAGTGCATGTCTTAGTTAGCGGTAAAAGTAATTCCTTTAATGAGTTACATATAACAACAACAAGCAGGTAAGTAAGTAAATAATTTGCCAGTGAGAATAAAGGCGTGGACGCGAGGAATGAATGATATGCATCAATTTGTGGAAGTGGATAGATAGATAGATGTAACGGACAGCACAAATTCCAACCATAAGTTTCTTCTGCATGCCTACTTTTAAACTCATTATCACTGACACCTTATCAAAGTCCCATATCTCAAAACTATCATTCTCAATTGTGAAAAGTACTTCAACATGATTAATGTTCAACCCCAGCAAATAGAACCGCCAGTTGGTCATTATTGAACATGTTCTCTAATCCCATTTACGACGAGCTATTTATCAAGCATGGTGTCTTATTGAAAATATTGAAAAAAAGTAGAATGTGTGCATCGCATCGTGGCAATAATATTAAATTAGCGAGAAAGACGCTAAAAATTTACACGAAAGAATAGATATGAAAGGTGGATATTTCTTCAACGCAACCGATGATACTCGCTCTCTTGTTGTCAGTCAACTGGCTACAAATACAGTAACATCATTATTCATTAACAACAACAACTATCATCGCACGACGTCATATTTTATTCATTGCTTTAATATTACATTGTTGAGCAAGTCAAGTTCTGTGTCATAGGCAATAATGTGCACACGGGACACACACCACCTGAGGAAAGCAATTTTTCAAGACCATCATAACAAAAGGTTCACAATAATACCCGTACCGTACTACCATCTGTGTTGCTGTGCATGCGATTTTCTAAAAAGCACTTATATACCAGTTATTATTCCCATGAATCACTTTACAAGACACAACTTTATAATGGACTGACTCCGACGATACTACATCCGACTACTTTTGGAATACGGTATACGCATCATCAACATGATTATTACTTGCGTCGTCGTCAATCAAGCAACCCAGCACACTACTCTACTAGAAAAAAGTACGACATGCATGTACAAATTTTTATGCTTTCTTTTGAATGTACATGTATCATGTTTTTAAAAAATTTAACACACGTTGCAGACATGTAGAGTTGACGGGTGTCGACAGTTACTAAGCGGAGTTTACATAGTACTCTTGCGTTGCACAGTTTTTTTTCAAAATTCAAAACTAAAACTACTGCAACGGAAAAGCACACGGAACACATCTTTTAAAAAAGCAAGGGCTTCCTTTTCTAATTTTTTTTCGCCCTCATCTGACAGTCAACGTTCGATTGAAAAGTTAGTATAAAAACTCAACTTGCTATGTAATTTTCTGCATAATATGAATATTTATTATGCGAAGCGATTAAGTATTTTTTTAAGAGAAAAGTTGCCAGAAATACTTGTGTTGCATGCTGCACTCTTGTTGCATATTATTATGGAATGTCTCTCCCAGGTTTGTCGTGTACTACTACACGCTACCACCTATGCTACTCAAGGTATTTTATGTTGTGGTTAAAGAAGAATGTCAAGTCATGATACTGTCAAGGCATGTGAAAAAGAATTATAGTTTCAAATCCTCCTCTTTCTTCAAAGCAGAGATACAGAATTTTTTAAAAGCAGCACATTCAACAGTGAAATGGTTAAAAAAGGAGAGAGATTCTTCTTCCCACAACAAAATCTGGGCGACCTTCCACATACCACCATACCACCAAGAAACAGGACATATAATAATAATGACAACGAACGCATACACCAGACCAGATAGTACCACAATAGTGCGCAGACTTGACAATGATGTGTCTGTATCCATGTATAAAAAATACATTAAATAAATATGTTTCCTTTCAGTGCTATTTTTCTTTGACGTTCGTACAACCTGCGGGGTTTGCACATTGTGTTGATGATGATGATGTGGTAACATCAACAATATAGCAAGCTCAGTTGCCATTTTCGAAGGGTATAGTAATAAAAATACTACAAGGTAAAATAGACTAGTTAGAAGAGAGCATGACAATAAGAAAGAAGAGTCGTTGACCACAGAATGTACACACACATATTATTTTAGGCATGTATACCCTATAGCTATTATTATTATTATTTTACTTAGCAGGCAAACTGTAATCGCATTATAGAGGTGTTATGTAATGGTTAATAGTAAAGTAGAAAACTTTGCTATAAACATGACGGGACAAATGCGTCTTTACTTATGGCATGGTTAGTAAGCAATAATAAGGGTCTTTTTTATATTTTGGATGGAGAGATAAAAAAAATGGACTAATAATATTACAACAACGGCTTGTTGTATACGATTTGTGATAATTTGAATTTGATTGCCGAGTACTTTTATAGGTATATAAATAAAATGCAATCTAATTTCCATTCATAGTAATTCAGTATGATTTTTATACTCGCCCAGTCAATGCACTGTATCCCATCGCAGCACAGAGGCAGGCAACGTGATGATGATGACTTGTCGTGTAACCATCTCTTAACTAATAATAATAATGTTCTATTTGCTCATTTTCTATATGATAATGATGATGCTGACAATGCCATATGGCATNTGTTCTATTTGCTCATTTTCTATATGATAATGATGATGCTGACAATGCCATATGGCATATGGCTCGTTGTCATTATTGTAGTAGTAGTGTTACAAAATGCCTCGTTAAAGAATGCAGGGACTATCGTGTGGCCCTGTCATTTGTTCTGACTTTTTATGGACAGAATAGAATTAGTCGTGTTTGCTTAGCGTGTGTGCTTGTGTCACACATGTACTGTCACTGTATGTGTAGTGTGTACCGCTTTTCTGTAGAGAAGAGAAAAAACAAAAAAAAAGAATGTAATGCTTCTTTTTTTCCAGTTGACTTTTTAATTACAGGGTTCAATGCTGAAAAAATGTACATGAGACCATGTAACTAATTAAAACAATGTCCGCTTGCTAGTACACATATAATGGCTTTCGGATATCTGAAGGTTTTTTTCCTATAATTTGGGGAGGTTGAACAGCATGCGCAACGTTTCATCGTGTAAGCCATCATCATCATTCTCATGCATATGTTTATCTATACGTGGTGAAGACTGAAACTGCTAGAAATATGCTAAGTAGGTATACAAAGTTTTTTGATGACTTTTTAATGTTTAAGGACATCCATAACTTGACAATGAGATTGTAAAAAGTAATGACAAGAAAGATGCAAGCGGCTTATTATCCGGAATTATCAAGTAAATAGTCCTGTAGTTGCTGTGGACCTACAAGAAGCACAACTCAACTTGATTGAAATTCAGAACACAAAATTAATATAATACGCCACCATCGCATTTATTTATATGCATAGTGCATATACTGTATAAGTATGTATGGTTTCCTAAACAAGTTATTTTTTATACGTGGATATGTCATATCGATAACAATTGTACTGTTGACACATTGAACAAGTGAAGGGAAGATGACAGAAAAAAGCAACAGTGAATTGGGCCGTTGTTCCCTTCAAAAGAATACGATTCAAGGTCCTAATTTTTATAAACAGTTTTCCCCTAACAATAAATATGATAGAAACCACTATAATATTGGAATGATACCTACTCTAACTGTGTGTATATGTTATATGCGACTGACACTCATTTCATCCGTTTGTTATAAACCATATCATAAAACTATATGAATGTAGTGGTGATATATTTATGTTTCTTATTAAAGCTTGTTTTTTTTCTTCTTTTGTGCATCACGACCAACAACAAAAGCTCTCGTAGCAAACTCAACGGCATGGTCAATTACCGCATTACTTGTAAAATGAACAGAGGCAGGAGGAGTGTACAGCACAATAGGAAACACATGATTATAAAGACGCATGAAAAATTGTGAACATCAAGTCAAAGCAAATTTTGCAGATGAAGAAGGATGAAACTTTTCTGTTTTTATGACGTTTCTGTTTTTAACACCAACCAAACTTCCGTACAGTGAACAAACATTTCTTACTGTACAACTGCATGCGCACATATACATACAATGTAAAATTAAATGCTTCTCGGTGCACAAAAATCTGACAAAAAGTTATTCGCACCAAAAATACAGTATACAGTTACAAGCCCAGGTTTAATATCTCATCTCTCTGATGATATAATCCTAAAGTAAAGAAAAATGTGACGAAAACAAATTTAGAAATGGTTAAAGATGAAAAGAATTATTTAATATGTTTTTGTGGAAGCTTATGCATCTTTTGATCTTTTTTTGTAAACGATAATAAATTTTGCAGAAGCAGCTTACAAGTCAGTAACTCCACCACCAGATTATATAGTATACCCTTGATAAATAAAAAAGATTCTGTGCTAATCTTTTGCTTTCATTATCAAATTCATGCAATAAGTTATTGTGAGCTTCTTCTTCCCTTTGCCGTTTCCTACCATCATATTTTCTCATACTTGGCAAACCAAAAATGCACCTACCTATATGCTTGCAGGCATGACCTACACTTTCCAAATATTTAATTTACTAACACATCAAGAAATTATGCATGAATGCTCTCATGAAATTTACAATTTTTTTGAAGACCAACTGTGCCTGTTGCTCTGTTCAAGTTAATATCTGCAGATGGAAAAGGGCAATGGCAATGAACAAGGCAAGATATTCATGCGTGTGTCCATTCATTTTTTTTTTGATCATGGAGTAAAATAAGTTTCTGTACGTATTATTGACAAGCGTAATAATGTTCATGGTTTTACGATGACTCGCAAATAAAAGTTTGTTCCCCCAGTTGAAGTATTAATAGCACACACATGAGGTGTGTGACCCTCAAAAAACACCAAAAAGAAATGTGCCCATACCTAACTACGTAAATGCAAGGCAATAATGATTACACTCTGCCGCTACCGCTACTACTACTACACTTGATGCTGTTTCTGTTAGTTCTTGATAACTTTCTTGGTGTGGCACTCGTATCAAATCACTACACTCTAAAGCAAAATGAAAATGACTTTGAAATTATTTTTGATTGGAATCTTATAATTAATTACTATTGTTATCATTGAGGTAAAACGTGACATACTGAAAGTACGTTGCTGTAATGCGAACAGTGAAATAACATTTTGATTTGATGATCATCATTTAAATATAAAAAAATTCCAACGCCTGTTCGTTTAACGTAGTAAAGTAGCAGCTGCCTGCATGTATGTATTTATCTATGTAACACTTACCGTAGAACTTCGTCTTTCCTATTGCAGAAATGGTGCACATACGCGATTACACTGATGATAAACTCCCCATCTTTATTATTGGCAGCTCACTTTAATGTAATAATAGTATTACACAATTTTTTAAACACTAGAAGCAACTTTAAAAAAATTGTATTAAACTCTCTTTTTATGGCGAATTAACAATTATAATAATTTTCAAATGAAAAAAATGGATAAGTGTACACTTCGTTATAAAGGGTACAAATGCATAAATTCACAACAGCAGCAAACAAACAACATAGCACACACTCACACGTATTCTTGTATTCTTGTCAGATTACTTGCACGATACGTATTACATTACTAATATGAAACCATGATAAGACGTCAATCTTATTATTTGCTCCTGTTGTGCTCAATCGTGTGCGATATTATGTCTTCTTTCATTTAAAAAATAATATCCACCACAGCACACCAGAAAGCAAACACCTACCTACTCAGACCAATTTTCTTGAAAGCACATGAAAGGAAACTTTTATTAACAGCACACCGAAATCGAAATTTGTAATCTCTCTCCTGGTTGAACCATTTTATTTCAATACATTCGATAATCGCATGGCGTTTAGTATTGATAGATAAGTTGGTGTTGGGTGCGAGCAAGCAAAAGATATAGATAGTAGAGCACAACTAAAAATAGTATTGAACTTGAAAAACGTATGAGAACCAAGCGCCAACAAATCACAATTTCACAACAATAGAATCATTCAATCTTTTTTTTATCGTTTATACCTTTTTTATTATTACGTTACGACGATACACTGTAGTACTTGACGTAGACCGGGAAGAGATCCATAAGGAATTTTTTAATAACAAAAGATACTTTACGAAAAAACCATTTTGTTATTTTCTTACAAGAAAAAAAAATGTTGAAAGGTAGAACACTTGAAAGTACTAAAATGGTAATGCAAAAAACTCGACTATTTCTCTAGGTAGCCAGCCATCATATAGTCATATCATCATTTAGATGATCTCTTTGCTATGCATGCTACCATTGCTATCATTATTATTACACTGTTTGTTAGTCAGTCAGGCAGCTTTAGCAAACTGTAGCATCATAACATTTCACTTTGTTTTGTTTTTTTTTGCATTAACGTAATATGAAAAAACTGTATCTTTATGAAGACGAAGAAGAAGAAATATAGGTGGTTGATTCCTTTTCTGACTTCTCCCTTTATATTTTATAATCTTATTGCTTTTCTCTCTGTTCTTTTTTTTCTTCAAAGATAATAACTGAGGGATGCTGCTGCAGCTATTATTATCATTACAGCAAACTCCCTTATTGCGATGATGATGATGATGAACGTTATGCTATTTTGTTACGTTACATATTAGCTCATGTGTATAACCTCCTATTGTACAATACACAATTACCAGTTATCATTTTTTTATGCATTCCTCATCATCTTCAGTCAAGTCGCTCACTTTATTATGGTCATATAATATGCATGCCCTCTGCGCAGTGTGCAGGCTAGGACAGACCATGCAGTGTACAGAACGAACGAACGAGAGAGATGATGATAATGATACGATATTTAATATATCCGTAGGAGGATACACACAGATGGACAAGGGTGAGTGAGGGTGGAGTAGCCGCACAATCACTCACTTTTTGCAGACAGAGAAATAATAATAATAGTAGCGTAACAATAGCCAAGTAAACTAGCTAGCTGCACGTACAAATATAGTGTTTTTTAGTATTAACAACAACATACACAAACTAAATATAATATATTATTGTAATGTAACAAAAAATGTATTAGCACAATCTGTGATAAATTTGATATTACACAGCAGTAGTGAAAAAATATAGATTCTTGTCAGAAAGGATGAGGAATGCGCACTATAAACACAGCAGAATTTTTATAAATACATATAACTTTTAATAGTAATAATAATTCTAGTCAGCAGCCTCGTACGACTACATAGGCACAACATGAGTTTTTAAAAGTGGCAATGTGAAGTACAAATTGTAATTATTTTCAAATGTATACTATCTCAGAATCACAACTGATTAATTCTATCGATTGTTTTTTGTTATTATTATTATTATTATTTTTGCCTGTCCATATGCAGTCTACTTGCTAGCTGCTCTATGCACTGCAACACTAAAATGATTTTTTAATGTGAAACTGATAAATATCATATTACACCAAGAAAGAAGGCTAAAAAAACGGCTGCATCAGTTTGCATATAGACAGAAACATGTTTTATTCACAAACAAACAATCAGTTTTTTAACACTTTGCAGTAGTATCAGTATCCTATGCATCTGTTATATGTACGTTTGGAGTAGTCAGCAGAAGCAACAGCAAATAATAATACTAATAATAACAATATAATACGTATACCGTTTCTGTTTTTTCATACATACATGCAAAATACGGCAGAAAAGAGAATAGTAAATTTCAGTGGTGCTAATAGTGTATTAATGAAACATTAAGTACGTACAACAACAGAAAGGTAAATATACATTTGCTGAAAAGGAAGCTGAAATGCAAATGCAGAAAAAATACAGTTTTGTCTCTTTCACCATTCACCACCACACACACACACTCATCTACTCCAACTCCACCTTCAACAATATAAAGCAGTTTTGTCAGGATGCACATCATATAACTATATTTTTGCCATGCACGTTGATGATGACGATGACGACGACGATGATGATGATAACCGTACAGGGAATGGACACGACAAAATAGACAGACAAGAACATATTATTTGCCACAGACTATGGGACAACAGTCAGCCAGCATCAACAAGAAGAGCAACGTAACATCATCAGTTTGTTTAATGCACGAATACCACAATAATGCAACGCTATCATCATCTTCGTCAGCGACAACAAAAAGTTATAAAAAAAGTAAACTAGTATAAACTGTACATAGCGGCAGAGAGCAGCATTGTATATGTATTTTTACCACACCACCACAATGTTTGAATACTGTATCCTTCCTTTAGGTACCGACAAACAATTTCTTAACAAGCTAGTACTTCCACACACTCTGAGCGCAAATATCATCATCAATAATGCTAACGCTATGTTGCGTTCATGACTTTTTAAAACCTCAAGATTTAAGCTAAATAATACAGCAGCTTTTAGTAGAGCCAGCTAAAGGTAGCTTCATCATCATCATCATCAAACAGTTGCTGTGCTCTTCTAAGCCATTTTACTCTCTACACAATGCTAGCCAACAATCACTGCTCATTCTATACACAACTCACCAGTCAGTCCCTTATTGCATGGATGTCTTTTAAAAAAGTTTCAAATGAATAAAAGTGCGCTGCTGTTGGCTCTGTTAGGCTCAGGTTGTTGCTGTGTGTGTGCACGTCTAATGTAAAACTACACATATGCATATCTGTTGTAACACAACAACAATGCTATGATAATGATGATGAAAGGTAGCTGAGTTGAGTGGTATAGATGCTGAAGGGTTTTTAAAACAGGGTACATTGGTGGTCTCTGGTCTGGTATTGCGTATGCATGTGGTTACTTTATTAGGTAGCTTCTTTTTTTGTGCCATATACTAAAGTATTAAAGTTTGCAACAATGAGTGGTAGTAGTAGTAGTAGTAAAACGCAATGGTGATCGTTTCTGCTGAATTGGCAGTCTATTTTTTACCGTATGAAATGTTTGTAAGCTAAGTTACCTGTGTACTAAAATGAATTTGCTGAAGGTATAACAGGTAGGTAGGTATGTATATTTGTATGCACCTATCTAAGCAAAGCACAGAGAAATTTAAGTTCAGCCAATTCTATACATCGTATTTCTAAATTGGGTGCATGACAGAATAATGAAGGTTTTAAAATGCTCTTCTTATTGTTGTAATACATTTAGCTGGCGTTGGCGTTACTTCTTCTTTCGTGATAAAAAGTTAGTAGATTACATGCCTGTATACAATTTTGCCTACACATTTAATCTACTTTCTTGTTTCTTTTTTTCAGGCAAAAGATAAAACGATGATGACGCTGATGGTGATGAGGAGACTGATACACATATGTACTAAAATGTGAGTGTCACGACATAAAACTCATTTTTTCCCTTAATCTAAATGCATCTAAAGGTAAATGGTAAAGTGGTGGTAGTGGCAGTGCGCTTGCTTCCTTTGTAGTAAATTGTACATAATTCTGAAAGTTTCGACGAGACAGTATATACATGTTTACGATGAGTACTCTTATTGTTTTGTTATTGTTATGGTTTGTGAGTGGTCTACAATAAAATGGTCTCAGTGTATCATCAGTATAGAGTCGGATGGGGTTGTTGGTCTTGTTTTTTCAAAGAGAGTACGTGTACATACGTACATAGTCATTTCAACTTTCTTATGGTAAAACTGGTCTGAAGTTTGGGTTTTGGGATTTGATTTACGTGATAAGCGACAATCAATTTTCCCTTTCATTTCCTCCTCGGTTTTCGATTTTCTTCTTTGTTCACCATCAGGTAATAAATACAGAGCAACCATTCATTAAATAAACAAAACATGAGATTGCTTGCAGCATCTTGTCTTGTTTGCAAACCCTTTTACTTCTACTACTATCTTACTATCTACCTAGGCATCTTACTACTATCATATCATATGCACAATTAAGTTTAACAGAGTCAATGTTATGACTTTGTGACAGTATGTTGTGTGGCGGCATTGTCAACAATTATTGTATCAAAACCTAAGACTAGTAAAAGGATCAAGAACAACGCATGCTTTTAAGATATTATCTCTAAATGCATCAATTTCCAAAAGGTATAATATCTCGTTCCAACCAAAAAAAACTTGTGGTGACCTTAACACTGCTAGCATTTGAGATTTGCAAGAGAGCACAACCGTGACATCACGTTTTTCATCATCCTGAATTATAATTATTTATAATGTATGTTCTGTGCTATATATGGTGACTTCTAAAAGAGTGCCTGCAATGTGGTACTACTACTGGTAATATAGTCAGGTATTTTTATAAGTGTAGAAAATATTAAAAATAAAGATGAGTACCGTAAAAGCTGAAATAAACGCAGTCCCTTTAACAGACGCAGCTCTGAAATAAACGCAGCTGCGTTTATGGTATATTTCTTGATCATTGACTAATGAACGCAGCTCTTTAATGAACGCAGCCCTCAAAAGAACGCAGTCTTGAAATAACACAATCCCATGAATCTAGCTTGTTTGGGTGGCAAAAAAGAGGTACAGTTGAAGTGCACTGCTGCAAAATAGTAACGTTTTAGCGGAGCGTTTTTATAATTTGGGATTTAAACGCAGCCCTTGAAAGAACGCAGCTCTGAAATAAACGCAGCTGCGTTTACAGGGTAAATTTTCGATGCTGCATAATAAACGCAGCTGCGTTTATTTCAGCTTTTACGGTATATCGCTTACAAAAAAAAGACTGCTGTTTAGGCATAATGACAATTAAGGAAGTATGGAAAGGAAAAAACAATGCAGTTTTTTTCTCAGCGTAC
>JAHZMT010002484.1:0-14262 GCA_027743785.1 Sinhomidia bicolor
TTCTTCTTTTTCCTAATTACAAGCATGAAGTAAAGATAATCACATATAATCGCTAGTCGTCGCCGCACAAGTCCTAGAGGCCAACAACATAACAGCAGATGCAATATGCAATAGAATATGAAAATGCAAAGAAAGACGATAGACAGTAAAAAAAAGAGTATGTGTATCGTACGAAAAAAAAGTTTATACCGTAAGCCAACCAATTTTGATTATGTTTGCTATCATCATCATTGATCATCATCATCTTCTTCTTCATCATCATCGACGTCTCCATAATCATAAAGCATTATAGTTGTTACATTACTTAACATTTTTCCTCTGTTGAACAGTACGCGATTATTTAGATAAAAAGGAAACCACCCGTCTCCGCTCTCTGACAGTGAGCATATTATATATCTATGTGTATATATCGTATGTATATATCTACAATACTCTAGAAAAAAATATACAATACAATTTATTTAATATATTTGTCTTCAAAAGTTGCAAAAGCGCGTACATTTATTTATACTTTTGTAGTCTGGTCGCGTGGATCAAAATTGAGAACAAAGTTTGAAAAGAGAAAAAAATAATATAACTACCTATATCAGCATTCCTAAATGAACAAGAGATTTCTCAGAAAATAATGGTATGGTCTGAGTTGCAATTATTATATTGCAACAGGAATTTTTGAGGTGTTTGCTGATCAGTAAAAAATGGTATTAAAACTCGGTGTATCTGTCTATCTTGCCCGAGACAGGTTACAGGATGAGACGTGCGGCAAATCATGTCATGCGAATTTTGCATAGTTAAGCAATAAATAAATACAGTACAAAAGTAATGCGTACTGTGTCATATTATCTTTAGGTGTATCCAGATGTGTGGCATATCGGCACTCTCTTTTGGCAGACTAGGTATAAGATGTACATAATTAATAATATTTATTTTTCCAATCAACATCTTTTGATTCCTCGAAAATAAGCATAAAATATCCACATCCTGAATTCCAAGAATGTAAACTTGTAGCATTATTACTTTTCCGAAAAAAGAGAGATTGTACCTGAAGATTTGCGTAAATAGCCCCAGTACTTCCTTCCAGGCATCAATAAGCCTGTATTGCACATTTTGCTGAAAAAAGACAAATACCTAATAGCACTTTGCCATGAACCATTTTGTACCTGAATATTTGCCATCCTGATGATGATGACCATCCTCCTCGTTGTTTCTTGCTGTTGATGATGATGAGCTGCATCGAGCCTCCCTGTCATTACTATTTGTAAAAAGGCCAGACAAAAGTCATTCTTTGGAAATAAAGGGGCTTTACATTTTGTCCGTCCCTGATAATTATTTGTACAAGAAAAAAAGCAAGATTAGCTTTTTTCGGTGGTGGTGGTAGTGTGGTGTCAGTGGCAGGCAGGTAGGCAGGTAGCTAGCTAGCTACTACAACTCGTAGACATTTCTTTATGCTTTTTGTACTGACATTAACGACCCATCATGAATCGAGCTTCTGCTTGAAAATTATTGAACAAAAGAAATATTACTTTTTGCCTCTGTGCGATAATGGCTATGATGACCACGACGGCCACGATGATGACGAGGTGATGCATTTTTACTTTGGCTAAAAAATATTTCCAATGTAAAGAAACATATTATATAATGCAAAAGATATTTGCCACTTACACCTGGCATTATCGTCGTCGTCATCATCATCATCACGAGAAGAAGAAAATTATCATTACGTAAATACGTAGAAAGAAAACACATTTTGCTGTTGCGTGTTAAGTATGAAAGGAAGGCTTCACATCTTGTCATTTCGTTTCTACTTAATGTCAGTGTTAATGAGAGGATCAGGTGAAGTAGCACAAAAAAGGGAAGACATTAAGACAAGACACCACCACACCACCACCTTCTCAGCATAACTGAAACTGTTGGCGGCTGCTGACTCTCTGACTCGGCAACCTACATATCACTCATTCCGCAGCAACAACACGAGGAAAGATAATTATCATGAGGATAATCACTATCGTCATGATCATCAACAACAACATTAGCTGCTGTTGCTGAATCCAATAAATTTTGTCGGTTTATTTTGTCTTTGAGTATAAAGTTGTGTGTGAGAGACAAGAAAATTTAATGACACCCTATCGCTACTTTTTTTGGGGTTTTAGTGTCAATATAACAAATTTTCCAGACGTTGGTGGTGGTTCTGCAAAAAAGCAAATGTTTTATTTTTTGTGTACAACTAATTACACACTTTGAGTATTAGGTTATTAGACAGTGTACATCATACCACCAGGGTTGAAAACAGCAGTAATTAGTGTACCTTTTTAATAGGATTTCGTTTATTTTAATGATCTTGCACTAATTGTTTTTCTACCTGAAATGATACCACACGCATTCATTGGCATAAGAAAAACAAGTACTGAGAATATGTAGGTATGTAATTTCTTGTTGAGAGATAATGAGTCAAATCCACGAAAAAGGAATGACTAATTAATTTGCAAAATAGATCCCGATTATCAAGTTTTTATCGTTGGAAATGGAGACTGTACTCAAACATACAGGTTACTGGTGTTTTGACATTAGATATTTTGCACATGAAATACATCGGCAAATATGCGTGCAGAATAAAATGCATGCGTTATTAGCATCATCATTTGTTCAACATGACATATCAGATTTTGTGCAGATTTTTAACAAATTTAATAATTGCTCAAAAAAATCTAAATGATAACAAGAAAAACAGAAAAAGATACTTGAAAAATACCTATTAAATACACTTATTATGGAGATATAAATTATATTTTGCAATTAAATTTATTTATGCAGAGAAAAACTTATCGGAGGAGACATTAATTATAATTTTTGGAGTCAAATAAAAAGACACGCTATTCGAGTATGAAATGGAGTAAAAAGCAGACGTATTACATAACTACGTACCTTTATACTTTTATCACGTATTCCTTCCAAATTTACATACATACATACTTTTATGCAATATTTTAAAGCAAATTTTTCCTTGACTTTTTCTTGATATATGCACAATTTTTTTATTGACGTACACAAAACACTTTAATTTTACTAAGGGTAAACATAGTAGGTAGGTAGTTATTTAGATGCTATTATATACCTGTATAAGTTTCCTTTTGTTAGCAGCACACAAGTCAACAAGGAGAGCAAAAGATGAGACGCAGAAAATAGGTAGATATAAAGTTTATTTGTAATATGAATCTCATTTCATGCATATAATAGAAACTCTTTATTGCTTCGTCTTTACTCTGTACAGCAAACAAGTACGGTTTCATTTATTCCTGGAGCATGAAGAGCTCCACCATAAAAAAAGAAATCTGGGAAAGTAAAAATATGATCCGCTTTTTATACCATTCTCAAATTTTCTTTAGTACGCCTACACCTTGTACTGCCTGAAATCGAATGGAATGAATACATATAAAGCAAGCAAGACAGTTTGCTTAGACACTCAACATTTTTTGTCCTGAAGAGGCTTTATATCCTAAAGTGCTTTTGATTGAAGCTATCTTGGTACAATAAACAAGCCATAATATACTGTTAGTACAAAGATAAACTTGTAAAAATCAAACTTAAACCATGATGATATATATGAAAAAAAAAGTTATGAAGAAGTTATGTGTGGGATTCTGGTTTGATAATTTACACAGGTAATTTTTTGGCAATTAAAAAATGTATTGTCATTGTCACTGGTTGTAAGTTGAATGTCTTAAAAGCAGACAAATTATTTTTTACACTATTTATCATTTACTTCGCAGAGATCCATCGTTTATTGCTTGGTTTTTTTGTTAGTTATTTAGTTGCTTGTTAGTTTATTATAGAAATTGGCTGTTTTAATTTTCTTGTTAAATAAATGTACTGAAAAATTAAGATAATGGATAATTTATACGAACATTCGGTCTTTGCATTTTTCACTTTTTGCTTTCGTGCATGCATGCACTTTTATTATGCTGCGCTGTTGCTGCTTTTTCAGTAGCGTACACAAACAAACAATGCCTGCCGTGCGTAATCCTTTTTAACAACAGTGCTAAGCATAGAAGAATAAATGTTCTGGCGCGGAATCCAACACTTGAGAATATAAACACAGCTGAAGTATAGCTGAGCTGAGAGTAAAAAACAGACAAGCTGTCAACAGAGCAAACCACAAAAACATGCTTTGTATTTAAGTGTACGTTTTTGTACTTTTCTATATGTTTGGTCTATTTTTGGAATCTTTGTGTAATTAAATTAACTATTATTTTGTACCTGTTTCAGTATCTAGATAATTAGTGTGGTAGTTTATAATTTTATGAGAATTTATACAGTATTCTTGTACATTGCATGGATTGACTTGAATAGATTGTGTTGGATTATTATTATTATTACTAACTGTTTATTAAACTGTGCTTCTGTTGTGAAAATTAAATTTTTGTTGGATTTTTGTTGTTGTGAAAATAAAATAAAAAGTAGTTTAAAATGTTTCGACCAAGGTCTGGAATGGCTAAAGTTCTGTATGAGAAAATTCGCACAGATGAAAGGCTACAGGCAATGGATAAGTCTCAGGTACATATATTGCTAGTTTTTATGTACTTTTTAAAAATTCATATTCACTCTTTTATTATTTTTTAACAACAATAAATTGTTCATTTTTAATGTTCAATAACCGAACAGAACAGCCTTGTTTTGTAAAATGCTGGACTTTTTGTTATTTAAATGTCATCAGCTCAACTTTCGTTTTTTTTTGTTTTTTTGCCATTGCCTGCTAGCTAGCCAATAATAATGACAGTTTGACAGGATATCCTTTTTCAAGTTGAACGTTGAATCTGATGAGCACGTTGATGTTATAATAATAAAAAATTACCTAATTACCAATTTATAACAAAAACATGCAGACAATCATCATCATCACTGCAAGCGCAAGCAAATACAAGTACGCGGTGGGGTGCACAAAGCACACACACGCACATAAATTATGCTACATTTTAAGTTTGCTGTATGGATGGACTACTGACCAAACTGCACATATATTCTTTTGCATTTTGTGTTCATTTGATTAGGTATTTTTTTGTTTTCCACCCATAATAATCAAAAGTTTACCTGAATATTTTAAATAGTAAGCATTTACCCATTGATTATTATGTCGATTGTTCCAACAATATAAATACCGACTACCGCTTGGTCTCCATCCTCTTTTTCTTTTCTGCTTAATAATGACATGCTCATGATGATGACTACAACGACGGGTGGGTGGCTACAATTTCTTTTTTTTTTTGTATGTGTAGCCAGCCATCATTCGACTACTCCAAGTTAACTTTATGAAAAGTCTATTAACGTTGATATATTAACAGTCTACAAAAATGAATTGAATTTTTCAGAGAGAACAATACCGGCGACATTTTAGTATTTAAGTATAACATAGTCCACTTATAATATGTCGTTTTTTAGCTGGCTAATAACCACTATGAGCATACTCGCGACTGTGTATTTTTGGTTAATTGTAGTCCTTTCGTTCGCTCTGAACAAAAAAATGTTTCTCATGATGAGTGACACGCAAACTCAAATTAAAGGTTTAGTCTGCTTGCTCGCAAGCAAACTCAGGTGAAACAGCCAACGACAAGAAATAAAATATAAAAAATATCCAGAGATATGAAAATTATAGGAGAAGGTTTAATTTCCCTTTTTTGTATCCATCCTGACGTGTGGGAAGTTTTCGGCTTTTGTTGGCTGGTTGGTGTATACAAAAATTTGTGTAGGCATTTTTTTTCTTGTGCTTTTCATCGGTGGTAAATGAGATTTTCCCATTGACTGATTATGTATGACTGTTAAGATGTTATAGTGAGTTGAGCAGCAGTGAATTATTCTCTTTGTTTAGTCCACCCACTCCTCCAGCACAGGGGGACAAACCAATTTACTTTTTTTCTATAAATGCCTACCTACCTGTTCCCTTTCCTTTTTCCCAAGTCTTTCTAGAACGATTATAAATAAAGATTGTATGATATCCAGTATGGGAGGTTCCTCACTTTTCCCTTGAACGCATGCACGCACGCAACCAGCTATGTAGCAAGCGCTTGCATAATTTTTTGTTGCATGAGCCATCAAGGAGCCCGGTGTGGTGGATGGTGGATTATTAGTGGGTTGCCAGTAAATGAAGGGAAATCTTAGGTAACGTTTTGATTAAAATATAAATATTTTGTTACAGACTGTCAATACGGCTACTATTGTCGTTGCTGGCTGATGGAAATGAATAACAAACTGATATTGCTATTATTGTAACAATAGTACATTGCATGTGCTAATTTGATGAAATTCCCGATGATGATGATGACGATGTTTTCCTTTAACCTTTTTTTCAAATTACAATAACAGCTTAGCTTATTCCCTCCTTTAAATAAAAATGTTGATTAGTTGTTGTTCGTTGTCCGGAATTGACTGATGAAAGTGATAAGCAGATGCTTTTCCGTCTGCTTGCTTTTTTGGGAGCACACTTGCACTACATCTTCTTTTTCGTAATTATTATTACGAACAGAGAAAATGTAATTTTCCTCAAAAAATATTAATGTCACGCCACGCTATCATTATAATCATCATCATCCTCATCGTTGGACAGTGGCAAATTGCCAAATGGAAAATGAATTAAGAATAAGTGCACTTTTTACCACCAATACTATTGAATATACTGCTGCTACTGCTCATCGGCTTCCTCAGTATACACACGTAGCTGTTCGGCATTCCTTTGTTTGCTCAAGTTTTTTTTCCTTCTAGCCAAAATATTCGTCTTAATTTCAAATATACCAAAAAGCTTAAAAGAAAAAAGAAAAAAAGCCTACTTTATATTTGTTCGTGCTCCAGAGCAGTTTTAATAACGAGCAAAGCCGGAGAGAAAAAATAAGTCGTAATTTGTTTTTCTTTGTTCCTTCATTGAAAGCTTTTATAAATTAGTACATTTGTTTGGTGGTGTGTGTGTGTGGTTGTGATGATGATGGTGATGGTGGTTGGATCAAGATTTTCTCTTTTTCTTTCAGTTCTTTTGTTTGAAAAAAATGCGAAGTAAAAAAATGAAGGGAAAAAAGCTTGAAAAAATATGAGTAGATCCATTAAGTATGATTTACTAATCTAATCATATCATGTAATAATGGAATAAAAGGGTGTGTTTAATGGGCCAAATGTTTTCTTGGCGTTTTGCTGAAATACTTTTATACATTTTTTTCTAATACTTTAGTCGCCTAATGCTCCTTGTAAAAATGGTAATGGGCAAAGAGAGATATGAACCAAATGAAAGCTCAATGAATAGCATAAGGAGAAAAAGGGCGAAAAAGGCTGATGAATGAAAATTATGAGAATCTGATGAGAGGTAGTCATGCTATGCTCAAGCTTTATTTTTTTGTTTAAGATCAACATCTCTCTTGTAGACCAACGCATGGCAAAGGCAAGGCAGGCAAGTAATAATAATAATGAACCAGAAAATCTGCGGTGGTGTTCTTGCGGAAAAAATAGAGTGGAAAGTGGAGTCACCACACAATTCCCTAATATATTTTCCCTCATTTTCATTTCCTTCTTGAGCCCATTAAATAATTCTGTAATGCTTGTTCGTAATTTCCTTTTTAGCTACCTTCTCCTTTCCTTTTCTTCCTCCTTTCTCATCCGGCTGGTGAGCTGGCTTGGAATGACTTTGGTTGGTGTTGTCTTGTCGTAGCTTTCTATCAATTCTCATTTCCTTACGAGATCGATTAAAAACCAATAATATCACTTTTAGGGTTGCTTGTGACTCTCTTTTACCGAATGAGACTTGTGTATAGTACATTAAATTCGGATTAACTGACTATAAGGATTTTCTGGTGAAAGGGTGGAACTTTAGTTATCAGATTTGCATTTTATGATGACTACTGATCACAATCCGATTTTAATATCTAAAAGCATTGAAAAGTTAATGAAGTGTAGACACAAGGATGGAAAGAATTTTGTTCTAGAGCAAAGCTACAGCTGCCGCTGTTTGGCGTGCTCATAGAATTAACGTTTAATATGCCTTTTCTTATTTCGATTATCTTACTGGTAGTGGTAATTTAATGATGTCTCATTTCCTGTTGGAAAGAATGAATTACAAAATGTAGGAATGATGTTACTTTACTCTATTATACAAATGCTTTCTCTCACAACATCGTAGAAAACTTATGAGACCTGGGGTGATTCCAATGTACTGTCCTTCATAAAAATCTCCACTGACTTTTAAATCTTTAAATTAGCATTGGTGATATCATATTTCTTAATAAAAGTCTGACGTTCCTTCTGCACCTGTGAAGTACCTTTTTCATATTATTTCCATATCGTGTGCTATAATACCTATATACGTGGATCTACTCTTTATTTCCTTGTAATCTAACCCTATACAGTACACTACGACCAACCACCTCAATTTACAGTTCACACTACCTACCTACCTACCTACAGACAAAGAACCGACATCCCTGTTTGCTCATTTATAAAGTCACTTGTTCAGTTTCAGAAGCTGCTCAGGAGGATGTCGGTAATAATGATAGATTGATATCTACAAAAGTGATACTTGCTTTCTTTACACATACAAGCATTAATACGTGAATGAATTGAAGAATGCAAATAAATCGTTGTATATATGCATGTATATTTTTGCTTTCTCACGCCAATATTACCTATACCATCCTAAATCTCGCTGGAAAATGTAAGTATATAGAGAGATGGAAAGATAAATACTGGTTTGGTTTCGCTAGAATTAGAATAGAGCTTTTTCTCGGTGTACACGCGTATGCCTACCATATAGCATCCGGAACTAATGGGATCGTTTTGCATGTACATCCTTACATTCTCTATGAAACACAATATCTTCTTGTATACAATTTGAGGGGGTGTCAATGCTGCTGCTGGTGGTGGTGATGTGGTGATAGTGGATATGAAGGAAGAAGCATACACACAAAATAGAAAGTGCTGAAGGGAAGTATCATTAAAGTTGTCACCGTTATCTCCCTCCTTCTTTCTCTCTCTCTTTCTCTCCTCTCTTCGTCGTTTTATCCTTTGTTGCTGCTCATCATTGACATGGCCCTTCTTTTCAATCTCCGCAACCGAAACGATATCTCGTATAGGTAGCTTTTCTTTTTTTATATAGAAAAAAGAGAATTGCTTGAGAATACAAAGAAAAAGGAATGAGGCATCGCACTCACATCATTCTCATCATCACCATCATCACTGCATCTGCTCTCCACTTCTCGTCAAACGGTAGTATGCATGCATGATTGTTAGGATGATGTGATGGTGGCGCTGATGATGATGATGATCACAATGATTTGGAAGAAAGGAGAAGACACACACAATGAAAAGAAAGCAGTTATAATATATATGCATGTACATACACACACACAAAGTATAAAGTACATACCTGCTACTTGGTGTCATTATTACACTACGTACATCTTATTCTTTTTTTTCTTCGTCTTCTTCTTTTCTCTCATCTCCTTTTTTACTTTAACTTCCACCTTCACTCCCTCCCTCCCTCTCCTCTCAACTCCTGTTTAGGATGTAAAGTGGGCTTTGAGAAAAATCGGGTGAAAGAGAAAGAAAATTGGATGAAAGCATTGCATAGTAAGCAAGCAAGCGTCCAACTAGTAGTAGTAGCAGCAGAGAGGCAATAAGATGAAGAAGACTGGGTAAAAAGAGACATGCATGACATGCACACATGTGTCCAAATATACACACATACACTCATACTGTTACTTTCCAGTTTTTTTACCTCTCTGCTACATATATATATTATGTGTGTGTTCTTCTCTTCTTCTCTCCTCTATTATTATTATTATATGAGTTTTATAAAAGTTGAAAACTACATACACATTATTATTATTGAAAGTGAAAGCTTTCCTTGGAGCCTTAAAAATGAGAGAAAGAAAACACACATTCTCTCTCTCTCTCTTCTTTTCTTTATTCTTTCTTATTCAAACACCGACCTAGGTTCTTTTGCTTCTTCTTTCTTTTTATTTTGATGGTGGCAGTAGTGGTGATGATGATGGTGGTGGTGGCGGCGCTAAGTAATACATTTTCACTTTCACACAAAAACAGCGTCGTATATGTACATCCGTTCATATACAGATAGCCCTCATCTCCATCTATTTTTTTACTTGCTTTATTTTCTTCTTTAAAGAAAGAAAATGGGTGGCTCTGATCATCGCTCGTTGTATTTGTGTGTGTGAGTTGTTATTTCACAAAATGCATGTGTGAATTGGAACAGAATGAGAGTGTGAAAGAAGAGGCATCCTTTTTTGTGCCTTCTTCCTTCTTATTTCAATCATGCAGTTATATATATAAATTATATCTAAGTAAAGGTACATGCATCCATCTATATAGAATTCATGATTGTATAGGTAGGTACATGCATACATACAGGAATTACGTTGATGGGGAAAGAAGAAAAAAAAGATGAAAAGAAAAAAGGGAACAAGCCGTACGTAGTAGGTGGTTGGAATAAAAGCATTGTCACCTTCTTTCTTTTCCTTTGCATCAAAGTCAACTCATTTTACTTTTGCTTGTAAATGGTAATACATATCAAACTACCTCACACACACACACACACACACACACTGTTCATATCCACACAGAGAGAGGAGAGAGAGAGACACCAATACAAATTCCCACACCAAAAAATTACTTTGCTAGATAGCTACAAAGGTAGTGGGGTTTGGTTTTGTATCAGGAGTTAAATTTTTTTTTCAAAAGTCGAATAACATACTTAACACTTTGCTTCACTTTGTAATAACAAAAAAACTACATATTTATATTCCATTGAAGAAGGGAAAAAAGAAAATGTAAAGGATTCTCTTTTTTATCTACTACCTATATGTATGTATATAGTTTTCTTTTTCCTGTATATATTATTGGTATGCATACTTTTTTTTAGCAGCGGCGGCAGTGATGGTAGTGATGCTGATTGGACCCCCACTTTCTACTCTCTCTCTCTCCCTTTGGTGCAGTGTCGTAGAGTCGTACGTTGTAATAGAACATGAACATTACTTTACATCATTGGATGACTTCTTGTGTTTTCTCTCTTATTTTTTTCCCTTTCGCTTCGTTCATCTTGTCGTCTTTCGCTGGCTGCTTTGGTTCTCACTGACTAAAAAAGTTAAAGAAAGTAGTAAGTACTCAGGCAAGATTGAAAGGAAAACGAAAAAAATATATGTATATAAAAAGAAAATTTTTTCGTAGAATAAGCATACACATTATAAATATGTGTACATATAATGTCTATACATGCCTTATGTGTGTATATATTATCGTCGCTGTCGTCGTCATCATCATCTTGGCTTCTGGTCCTGAATACATGCATACATAACTCTCACCTACCACCATACTACTACTAATGTACTGCTTAGGAGGACAACTCTCTAGTTTTCAATTTTTTTGTTGTACTTTGTACATCCTCCTCCTCCCCACGAACGACTTACTTGTACATATTTTTAGGCGTTTTAAGAGAGTAAAAAAGGGAACTGATGTGTGTGTGTGTGCACTTGCCTGCTTTTTTTCTCACAACAACACAGCCTTATCATCATCATCATCATCGTTGTCATCATCTAAACATGCAGGAAAAAAATACCGTGAGACTCTTTCAGAACATTGCCGAGTGAGAGTACATCATCATCGTCATCAAAATCAATGTATTGAGACATGCATTATAACTTCACTTACTTTATTTGGCAATTTCTTGGAGAAAAAAGGAAAGAAGAAGAAGACGAAAAAAAAATATATTGAAAGAAATAAAGGAGTACACACAGCAAGAAGTCGTTGATGTTGTTTTCTCTATTTTTATAAATTGTATGCATACATATTACATTTTTCTATATCCATTATGTGCATACACACATACATAAGATGAGAGAGAGAGAGAAAGCAATGAACGAATGACATTATTGAAGAAGGGAGCCTAAGCTGTCTTTTGGTAAAAGATAGTGTCACCCTTTTTTCTTTGAATCACAATTTTCTCTCTATTTGCTTCAATTCTTAATATCTATGATGTATGGAAAATGCTTGCTTGATGCTACTATGTACGTATAAAATTTATTTAGTCATTCGTGTGTACATTTTTATACACGCTTGTTTATAATATATTATACGTTGTTGTTATTATTATTGTTAGAGAATTTTTTTATGAAAAGTCGTCGTGAAAAAAAAACTCTTACTAAAATATTTTTTTATAATTCACTTGGAACACAAGAGGAGGCCGAGATGGACTTGAATAAGTGTCTGTGTATGTGTGTGTGTATTTGCAGTATGTATGCAGTTACATTTTATACATATGCATACATAAGTAATAGGTTCTTTTCGTTTTTCTTTTTTCGAGAAAAGACACAAAGTGGAAGGAAAAAGAGAAAAAATAAAATGAAATAAAAAATATACATATATTCTTTCTTTCTTTGTCGTTGTTCCTGTTGAATTGCTAGAGAAGGGAAAATCTCTTTAGAAGCACTCTCTTTTTACTTGAGGAGTGTCGGCTTTATTTATTATCATTCTTCTAAGAAAATTTCTAGTATGTCAACTACTACTAGTTTCTTTTTATATAGGCTGTGTAGCTCTACTAGATACATTGAACAAGCACAGCACTCTCTGTGCTTTGAAACCGTTTTTCTTTGTTGCGAAATAATAGCTTCTTGAATAATGCTATGAGAATGTTTCAGATGTAAATGTATCATCTTCCATTTAACAAAATGATAAAAATGTGTGTATACAAAAATACATAAAGAACTAAAATGCAAATAAATAAATAATGAAAAATTCGTGGTAAACACGTGTGCAATAATTGAATTGTAATCATTTGTATTTGAATACATAGGTATGTATGTACTCGTGTCACACTGTGCCTACTTTATTTTCTCGGAATCATATCTGCGTCAAATTATCATCATCATGAAATCATCAAGAACGTCTACTACATGAGAGCATAAGTTGATTTCTCTGTAAGTGTAATGTCTCGTTAGTTGCTATGTATTGCATTACTCTGTGTGCCAAAGAAAATGGCTGAAAGTAAAAGTGAAATGGTAAAAGAATTGACAGGGCAAAAAGAAAAAATAAAATCGTCTAAAAATGCTTCTGGCAGTATGCCAACTTTACAAAATATAATGAACTTATATGCATGCATATAAATACTACAACTGGTATAAACATTTATATTTTTAAACGAAAATGGAATGAAATGGAAGAAATTCTTTAAAAAAGGAATTTTCTTGTGTAACTTTTTATAAAGTATGTGCATGTATAGGTTCAGATCATTGATTATCGGGAGAGTGTAATTATTTATGTAAAAATTCATTACAATGAATCTTTTGAACCAATAATTATTTTGTTTTTGTACGGTAATACTATTACGTGCAATGGACTTGACATCATTCCTTTTATTTTAATTACCTGTGGGGTTGAGAAAGATTTTGCATAATTTTCCAAGCATTTTTTATAAACATTTTTAAAAACATAAAAATTATATTGAACTGATGCTAAATAGGTATCAAGTTTTTAAGTGAGCTAAGTAATGAGCAAAGGATTTAATGATGAGATCTGGTATTTTTGATAATATTTAATAACATTAAGCTTTTAGCTGCTGATCTATTGTATAGGTAATACATATTGCGAATTTTTATAAAAATCTACAATAAAAGGCACAATTTATTTATAATATTTATTATTCATTAAAACAACTGCGAATTACAACACGATTGTCTGTACTAATGACCATTACGACTGACATGCATGCCCATAATAGTTTTTTCACATTACAACTTTGCAGCTTTATTCTGGCATTTTTGCTATTGTTTGCTATCTCTCTCTACGATGAAGTCAATTTATAGTAGAAACCCGATGAAAAGTGAAGGTCCAGTATTAGCCCAAGGAAAAGATATTTAAAAAACAGGATGAGATTTACATCATGATGTAATATAACCCGTGCAATTATCTTTGATTTTGTTGCATTACAGCTTCTCTGACAATAACCTAATGTTTTGTCGATGAGTATAAGAAAGAGTATCGTTTTTCATAGTAAAAGAAAAAATATGTAATCCTTGAAATATTTTTAATTCCCGTTTACGTTGTTGTTTGCTGATGGTAATTATATTTATACAAGTTATAATTTGGCAAATTAGAATCATTGTTTTTTTCATTCTTTCTTCAGAGCACTTTTGAGTAAAAATTTAATCTGTTTTAATTATTGAGTACCGAAATCTTTAAAGATGCAATACAGTGAAGTGCAACGTCGTTTGTTTAAGGGAGTTTTTTATT
>JAHZMT010002485.1:0-13242 GCA_027743785.1 Sinhomidia bicolor
TGTTGCTGTATAGTTTAGTACATAAAGGCAGAGAGTCGGAGGGCTAAGCAAAACTATTACGCTATGCGTTAATAATTACCAAGTAGCTTCAGCAGGGCATTTTCTAGCATTAAAATTTAATATATCATACCGTTCGTAACTCTAATTGTAGTTGAGATGATACCCTAATACTCAAAAGCGATAATAGTAGCTTGTAATTTTATAGTTACATGAACCATAATTATCTAATTTAATCATTTAACATACAGTTAATTTTTGGGACATTTGGGATTAAATCGGTTTTGCTTTCCTCTATACACAACTCTATACCAGCAAATTCACTACAATTTAGAAACCAGTAGATTACCGAGTCTAAAATTTTACTATTTTCCATAAATGTTGTTGTAAGTTAAAGTTGTTAAATAAATTACGCGACTAGCAAATACGTGTTCACATGCTTGACATGTGATTTCTTTAACAGCAATTTGAAAAGAATTCTAAAATTTGATATTATCCAAAAAGGAAACCCGCGGCGTAGCTAAATTAGAACTGATAGGTTTTTAAATTCTTAGTAGAACAAAAGGTTATTAACACGATTCCGATTTTCGCAGGCTTTTACAAAAAAATGTTCAAATCCAGATTTGCATAAAAACGATTAATTTTTTGATTGCTTTCAACATTTAAGTTGAACTTTGCTTAGATGTTGCAATAAAAGCAGCCGAGATGCACTTTTAACATTCTAGTTTTGATTTGCTGGCCAACACCTTCCGTGCTTGTAATGTTTTATTCTACACTAACTGCACAACTTACAGTGCAATTATCATTTTAAAAATTGAGTTAACGGTAAGAAAAAAATGTTGCGTTTAGCAATATTTACTAACGCGAGTATTTAGCAAAAAGTATAAAACCAACCAATATTTTTGATCGCTTCAAAATCTGTTATCTACTACTATAACCTACAATTTTTTATAGTTTTATAACGTTTATAGCCTTTTAGATCAATATTTGATAACGATGGATGTATGTAACTCTGTATTTGTATAAACCTTAACAACATTCATTTTAGAGTCTAAAATTATGTACAGCATGTCCAACATTAGACAAGCCATGCACAATCAGTTTTTGAAAATCTGGTATTAAATTGGCTAGCTTTTGATTGCTCGAGACTCAAATTCACTAAAATTCAAATATGCCACCAAATTCACTACAATTCAAATCTAAAATCATATCTTGCGTAATTGATGTTGTGAACTGACGATATCAAAAAAGATTATGTTGGTAGCAGATAATGCTTATATTTAACGTACAGAAGCTCAACAACGCTTGACATTGACTTGACTTACTAACTTGACAAGAATTTTAAAATTGAACAGTAGAGGAAAGAAAACAGGCGACGCTCAGCCAAGTTTGAGCCGAGAGGCTAGTTGCCCCTTGGCAAAACGGCGTTTAAGATCAGAGGTTTTTAATACAGTTGAAAAATACGAATTTTCTCACATTGTCTCTGAAACTGTCAAAGAGAACAAAATTTTGTTCATGTTCACTTTGCTCTCCAGAAAACAGTTCGCCTATGCGATGTACTTTCTAACCTTGAAAAGGTCTCTTTTTTTGTCGCTCAGTTTCTAAACAAAAACAAAACTCGTGTGTTTTTGCTATTAGTATGTACCTGATTCTGTACCATGCAAATTTTGTCGATTGTAACTTTCAAGCATTCTGTGTGATTATCTGTTGTGTCCATAAATTTTTTGACGATCACCTTTTATTAGTTGAACGATTTTCTCTCAGTTGAATCTAAAATCTAAATCAGCTCTATGTACCAAATAATCACGGAATAATTAGATACAATTTCGTTTCATCTTTGCGTAAAAACCCTGTATAAATCGTACTGAGTTTCTTTTGACATTTGAATTTTTCCACGCTGCGCTATTCATCATCGGAGATGACATATTTATTTGTGGTATTCATTTCCTAATCTCGTAACTTTATTGTTCAAACAGACTGTTCATCTTTGTTGCATAAAGGTACGACTGGAGCAATTAGCTACAAATGGACTACATCATACTTAACTATAAAAATAAAAGCCATTGTTATATAATGTCTTACAAAGCATTTTAACCATACAAACTATTACACCTGTTCGGGTCATTATATTATTGCTGAGCATTTCTGTGTTAATTTCCCTTAATAAGCTAATGTCGCTAAGAAACTTTGGTAATAATGGTTTTACATAATTATAAATAGGCAAACTTTTCAATTGGCTACTATTTTAAGTCAGCATAGTATTTCACATAAAACAAAGGACACGCTTTCAGCAGCACTACATCCCGCATAAAAAATGTTGTTAAACTGTGGATTGATCGTGGATGCAGATCTTCTGCTTTATAGGGTAAGTAAGTGGAATATAATTCCATATTGTTGTCCATACCAAATACTGTGCACCGGTAAGGACTACACAACCCATTCTATGTTGGTAAACCAGAAATTTTGGCAAAGTCATTGGAAGTATCAATCGGCAGTTATTTTCTTTGCTGGCGTATTAACAACACTTCGAGCGTGTTTTGACAAACAGCCTAAATTTGATAAACTATTGACTGTGTACGTTGTCTATGGCACTCAGTTTTGCACCGTAATGACAATACTGTTAATGGTGAAATGTAAGGATTTTGAAAAGTTTTTTAACCAGCTGTTGCGATTTGAAGTACGTCTCACCAGAGCAGATGCATGGACTACAAAAACAAGTCACTGGGGAAACCACCGGGTTAATAAATTGGTTTCTTTGGCCACAAATATATTCCCGACTCTTTTAATGCTGAACTGTGTTCTCTATTCACTTTCATGTGCTATGGACCCTCACGTGGCTTGGAATTTCGTTCCGTCGCATCTGATTACTATGTGGCCGTCGGGAATGGCGTCAGTGGCGATCTCCAGGATAATACTATTTATATATCTTTATATTTCAGGCAGAATTATGGGAAATGGAGCAATTATAAGCATAATAATTCACTTGTTAATTTCAATGTTTTGTTTGAAATCCAGTTTACACTATCTACAAAGGTAAGAAACCACAGATTTAAGTAGTTTACCGAACAATTTAACCGTTGAGTTCTTTTACACAACATTCATCCTTTTTTATATATTTAGTAAACTTAGATCTGGAATGCGTATAGATGGCCTTTTAAAGATAACGAAAACTTACCGGGAAATTTACTTGCTTTGCTTTCTGTACAACGATATTCACCGTCGCATTTTTATGCCTTTATTTATAATTTGTGGAGTTCTCTGTAGTTCGATTTCGGCATTTATTCTTGTGACTCATGGTCATCTTTTGCAAATCAATGCACTAACAGTTTTCTTCAATTCACTTTTCTGTGGAGTCATTATATTATTATTTTGTTTTCATTTCCCGGCCACACTGAACAAGGCAAGCGTTAAAGTACTTTGGAGCTACAAAAAGGAGATTGGTATTATGGCAAAATGTTACAAACAGGCTAGCGGAAGCGCAGTTACGGATATCGGACGATGCAAAGTACTTACGAAATATTGCCGATCAATGAAAAGCGTAGGGATACAGTTTCTACATTCAAATTTTTTTGATGCGCTTACACCACTTGTTCTCCTCATGTTTTCTTCCAGACTTACCATGCAACTTTCATTGATTGTAAAAGTGTGACTTCCAGAACTTATTAAATAATTACAGGACAACTCTACGCCATTTAAAAAAATAAGTATAAGTAAAATAAAATAATTCATTTACTGATAATTCTCTGTAAGTTAATAAAACTCTAAATGTATTTTAGACAGGTTATAAAAAATTAAATATGCACATATGTACAAGGAAGCGTCCGATTTTACCTGCCTCCACCTCGTATAGGACGAGAATATAGTTAGATAATTAGCTCACTCCATCTGTGCTTCATCCTTCAAAAACCAATACAACGCGCCAAATTTCAATTTACATAATAAGTGTACATTACTCTACACCTATAAACGTTTGTGACGATGTAAAATAATTTTTACCAAAACAAACCATGTAGCTTTTCCAGTATAATGCATAATTTTTATTTATTTAGTCCAATTCCAGTGTACTCTGGAAGCTTATATGCTAAATTTACCGTTAAAAATTAAATAAAGTTGATGTACATTTGAAGACAAGAAAACAAAATTGCTATTAAAACGTAGTTTGACCTTCGCTACGTATCTCACGGGAAAGTTTTTCAGTGACAGTTGAGACAATGGTTGATATTAGTGGCAATCCATTAAGTTATATGCAACAATTACAACTTTTGGGTGAAAGGAAAATTACTATCATAAAATTCTGAGTCGATTGGTGCATTAAAAGTACTACCCCCGTACGCAGAGTCCTCCCGAGAGTTTAACTAATGTTGACCATCTCCTCAACAGTCACTAAAAGATTTTCCCATATCAGTCCAGGCTCCAGTTTTAAAGTTAAGTATGGAATTGTGATAAATAATACGTGAATTGCAAAGTATATTCTCTTAAAATTATGCCCACTCTATAGTATCTCTCCGTAAGTTAATAAAGCTCTAAATGTATTTCTACTCAAATTGTTTATAAACGTAAGCATTTTTAAAGGCTTAATAACATATCTTTTTCCGTCGCCAAGACTAATTGGTCGAATAGCCTTTTTTACTTTTATCATATAAGCCAGATCGGATTTTCTCTGCCAGCATTTCATTTCCCAGGACGCTATAGTTTGCTCACTCCATCTGTGCTGCAATCCTCCAAGAAACAAGATAACGCACCAAATATTTACAACAATTACACAGATAAGTCCTAGTAGACACCTTAGTACCAGTCCAGATGTTTCCCACTGATAGACTAACGTGCAGATGCAAAAACAAAAATAAACTCACAATCGCTGCCTGAATGTAAAGAAGACAAAAGATAATCTCTACATTCATGGTCTTCACGAGAACCTCAATAGAACGCCATGTGGTGATCAAATGTTTAGGATCGGATCTAAGAATGTCGCTCGTCTTGTAGCTGTTTTGTTCCATTCTCAATTCTTTAGATATAATGGACAGAATGTAGGTAAAATATATTAGAAACACGTACATGCTCAAGCCCACGAGAGACGTGAAACCTAGAGGAAAAGTGGTAAACCAAAACGACACCAAAAGATAGAAAGGAAATGAAATAAAAATTGGATTAACATTGAAAAATGGATACGCAGGATCTCCTGGTCTGAGAAAGCAATCAATTCCTGCAAGTGCGCCGGTTGCCGCAGATACGACGAAGACGACGATCATAAAGATTTCGAGAATGCGATTTTGACGAGTATCCTGTGCTTTGTCGTGTTCTGACATGTATTGCATCTCAAAGTCTTGAAGAAATTTCAAGCATCCGTTAACTACCTGGCAGACGCCTCTGGATTTGAACACGAGAACGTGCATCATTAAACTGCAAATACAACATCCATTTATAACTATTACGGTGTAGTTGAACTTTTGCGTTTGGCCAGTTATATAAAGCTGGTATAGGTTGGTCGGCTCCACAAGGATTGCGCATGTTGTAAGCCAGGCCCATACGTGGTAAACCCTGAAGTGACTCCAGAAATGAACGTATATTTTTCCCCGTTTGGTGTCCAAGCGGTAGGGGCTGCATCCGAGCAAATTTACAAATGCCCCAATTCGAACAAGATTCTTAATCATTGTTTTTGTATACATTTTGATGAAAAAAATGTAATCTTTTAGCGAATAAAATATAAATAAGATACTTTCATATAAAAAAATTCACAATATTCAAATTCACAATATAAAGAGTTTGCTGTTTGATTTAAGTTTCAAGGTGAACTTTGAAATGGATTGTGAATATTTTTTTATGTTCAAGTGTAATATAGCATTTAAATGAATTATCTGTAACTTTAAGCCGCTTAAAATAATTGTTCTCGAGAAACAACTCTAATATCATGTGATTTTGATTTTTTTCAAAGTTTACACGCAATTTAGGGTTGCAGTCGACAGAAAGTCTATTCGTAAGTTGGTATTGCACTCAATTTATAGTTATTAGTGACCACAATGGTCAACATTATAGCTATCACAATAATGACCATGACCTGGACTTACATCATTTACAGTTTTTTTAATAACATCAGATAAAATTATGGTTAGAAAAGCGCTACAACATTGCAAAATTTCAGACTAAAAACTAGCTTAATCCAAACCGGTTATTTAGTGCTGCAGTGCTGAATTTAAAATTCTATCTCAAAGTCTGTGTTAATTCTTTATGCACAAAAGACTGGTTTAATAGTTGCATAACATGTTTTTAAAAAATAACTCAAATTCGTTGTAAATTTAGGTTATTAAGCAAATTCTGGAATTGATGTAAGGTTGTTTTGTTGAAGCATAGGACTGATAGGACACGTTGATTGTAACTGATTGCAAATTTAAAAAGTATTCAGTAAATTACGCAGCAGAAAAAATGCAGAACAGCATGGGAGTACTTTGGATAGTTTCCATTTATTAAAAAAAATATTTAACGTGCAATTGGTGCAACCTGGGTGTACAATATGAATTACAATTCTAACATCCCAAAACATGTCTTGTGGTATAATTTGTGCAAAATTAAATGTAGAAATTGAAATGTGTATGTTCATAGTAGATAAACTTTGGGAGTGGGTAGCCTATTACGAAACAGTAAATTACGTTTTATTTTATTGCCTTCCAGAGTTGTATTTTACTTGTTGTAATAACTACATGTTAATAATTGTTTCGTCTTTGGAATGTATTGTATTTACTGTTTTTGAAAGTCTGCTCGTTTGTCAAAAAATATTAACAAAAAATAATTTGACTGATATTTGAGATAAATTAATTTAATCCACATGGCATTATAAATTTTTAACATAAACACGGTGGATGGTATTTATTTACAATGCATGATTGAAGGCGTTCAAATGCTGTCAAATTCATTGAGTATCGAAGAAAATATTTTGAGCGAATAAAACGAAAAATTGACTCTTTTGCATGATGGGTTGATATGAGACGTCCCTCGTATACATTATCTTACAACAAAAGGGTAGATACCTATTTCCATATTAATGTCAAAATAAATTTAGCAAAACAAAGAAGTTTTTTAATGACTGTTTGTTTTTGCAAATAGGTAAAATGTTTACAGGTAAAAATGAAAACCTCAACAATAATCAACAAACTAATAAGTTTATTGGAAAGAGTACAAAATATACATGTTCTACTAACCGGAATTGATAAACTGCTTGTTTCCGTAAAATCAATAATTGTTCAATGTTTTTATACAGTACTGTGCTCTGAAATTTTCCAATATACAGAACATTTACACATAGTGTTCTGAGATAGTTTACGTAAATTTTCAAATGAAATCTTGTTAGTCGTACTGTAGATATACGTGTTTTGGGAAATTCAAAAATACGCTAACATACAGTTACAAACTAAGGTTTAGTTTAAAAGTATTTTTTAGAATAAATGAACCAGACTTTAAATAAAAGAGCCTGACAACAAAAATAACTATAAATGTCAAAATATTCAATAAGTTTTCATGTTCTAAGCGAGCAAATCTGTCCTTGAATTTTAACATAAAATACCGGACAATTAATTCGAAAAGACAAAATCATGTTTAAATGGTTTTCACGGTAAGAGCTATTTTAGAAACCCGACAAACCGAGGAAACTTCATGATTTACAATTGTCTGTGTTTCCACTCAAATAATTATCCCATCAGCACTACTCGTTGTCAGCAGAGAACATTTTGCGTAGTTATATTTCAACGCTACCATCTCCACTAAAATCATATACATGCATTATTCACGGCTACACTCTTGGATTAGATCGTCTTTAAAAGTTAGTGTCGTTTACCTAACGTCTTTTCAAGAAACCAGTGAGGTCAATTAACGTCATATATATTTATCGACACTTAACTTATTAGACAATTGAGAAACATGAACCTTTAGACTATTACAGCTTCTACCTCAGTTAGTCTTCGTAGAGCAACAGTGGATTTGACACAACTCACAACTAGAAAAAGCGCATATCCCAAAAAATGCTGCTAAACTCTGGTCTAGTTTATGACGTAAATTTGCTATTTTCTTTAGTAAGCAAGTATAACATAATTTCATATTGTTGCCCATATAGAATAGAGTACAACCGCAAGGATTTTAAATCGCATTCCATCGCGACAAACAAAGATTTTGTGCAAAGTCATTGGAAGTATCAATCTGCAACTATTTTCGTGACTGGCGTCTTGGGAATATTCCGAGTATATTTGGACAAACAGCCAACGTTTGAAAAACTTATGACATTATTCATGGTATACGGCACTGTATTCTGTAACATGATAACAATTTTAACAATGGCAAAATGTAAGGAATTTGGAAAGTTTTTTAACCAACTGCTATGGTTTGAGGAACGACTCATAAGATCGAATAAACGAATCACGGACAATGTACAGTGCATGAACGACTACGCTAATAAATTGGTATCCTTGGCCAGTAAACTATTCCCGGTAATTGTAACGTTCAACTGTGTTGTTTACTCGCTGTCTTGTACTTTGAGCCCTCACGTGGCCTGGAACTACTTTCCTTCCCGTTTGATAAATATGTGGAGCGGGGGAACACTTTCTGAGGTCGTTTGGAGAATGATACTCTTTCTGTATATTTATATTGCTGCAAGATTCATGGGCAATTGTTTGATTTTGAGTGCAATGGTTCAACTGTTAATTTCGTTGTACTGCTTGAGGTCTGCTTTACGCTTTGTTCAAAGGTAAATTTCAATAATATTGAAGGTTTTGTAGTTCACGATGATGCAACTTTTACATATTTTTGTTTGCTTATTTTTAGAAAATTGAAACAAGAAACGCTTTCATCTGGTCTATTAAGGATAATCAAAACTTACCGGGAAATTCAACTTCTCTGTTTTATGTACAACGATATCCATCGGACAATGTTTATGCCTTCATTTATTGTATGCGGGGTCATTTGTTTCTCAGGAAATGTGTTTATTCTAGTTTCTAGAGGTAATCTTTTACCAATAAGTGCTTTAACAGTTTTCTCAAATGGCCTTTTTCTGGGACTGATCATGTTGCTATTCTGCTTTCATTTCTCTGCTACGCTGAACACTACGAGTGTAAACACTTTGTGGATATTTAAAAAGCAGATTGTACGTGCTAATGGGTGTTTTCAGTTAAAACGGCAGTGTAACCAAGACGTTTGCTATGCAGTTGGACGACGTAGGCTACTTACAAAATACTGGCTGTCAATGAAAAGCTTCGAGATACAGTTTTTACACTCTGATTTTTTTGAAAGGGCAACCCCTCTTGTGCTTGTGATGTTTTCCTCCAGGCTAGCTATGCATCTTACATTAATTGAAAAAATATAACTTGAACAACAATTATTTCTTTCAATTTTTATTTAGTTAAAAGTATTAATATGTGTTTATTTACTGATCATGTACATTCATTGATTCCCCAGAGTAAATTTACACCTGCAAAACATTTCACGTCGCATATAGATTTCTATTTTGGAAAATAAATAGATTATAACAAGGTAGTTACATAAAATTTTAAGTAAGTTTTAAATAAATAAAAAAACTTTGAAATAAAACGTTCTCCGGAAAATTCATAATACTACTGCTTTGGCGTATTTTTTGCTACCTTTTTTATTACAAATACAAATTATTTATTAAACTACAGTCTTCTTTGAACAAGCAGTTACAGCTCTATGGCGTGTCCAAAGACTGCCTTAAAATTCTCGACATGCTTTAATTTCTTTAGAATAGAATGATTATGAATATCACAACGACGATTTTCTTAGATTATTATATAATTTTCAATAGAAAAACATGTTTCTAACAGGCCACATTCCTCACTCGCTGCCATTCGCTTTCAGATCCTTCAGACAGTAATTATTACTAGCCTGTTTTAAAATACTGTTTCCATAACCAATTAAAAAGTTGATTATATCCAAACTTATGTACGTGGTTTGCTTAATTATTCTATAAATACATAATTATTGAGTGCTCCGCTACATGTTAAGAACTAGTAAATTATCATATAGTATCTAAATTTGTGAAATAGTACGCCCAACGTGCTGAATATTTTCAAATTTTATACCTCGCTTGATGCTAAATCATAATGATAGTAACAGCCAAATATGTATGAAATTTTACATAAAAAGACCAAAATGTGTAGAGCTTATTTACTATTTACTAAATGGCAATGTCGTGTTTTAGTATTGATTACAGGTTATGTGCCTCAAACAATATGTGCAAATAATAATTTTACTATTTTACGTTTCAAATGTCAAGTTACATCATGTTGATATCCATTGTGAAAAAAATGAAATTTCTTGGCAATTGTTTTTATTGTTTTCAATAATTTGCACGCAACCACAGGCTTGTCCCGCTGATTGAGATTGCACTGATCACTGTTGTTGTGTAGAAGTTGGGTGTAGCATATCAACAATACTTAGTTTTGATGAGTTAAATGTAATGTAGTTAACTAAAAACAATGTTTCGATTCTTGTCAATTATTTATCATGACACTGAAATCGATAGAATTTTGCGGAAAAAGCATTCCTGATACTTAATAAATTGTAAAAAATGAGAAACGAGTACCAACACATACAGTTACCTTAAATTATAGTTTGCTGACTTATAACTTGTTTAAAACTAACTTTGTTATTTAGTACTATCTGCCTGGCTTGATACAGATTGCCCGCCTGAGTTTTTGAAAGTGCAAATTTTTAAAAAAAAGTTTGTAAGTGCAATGATAGTTCTTCGAGTCACTGAAATTTTCTTGAATTTGTCTTTAGATAAATGATGAAACTTATTAATATAATCGACAGTTAATAATACATGCAGAAAAAATACACGTAAAATATATATCATATCCGGGGTAAAAGTTGATATCGGAATTTTAATTTAGTATGCTTAATGAACTACCATTTCCAATTGAACACTTCTGTAAGTTGTGGATTTTCAAAGCATAATCTAGAATTTAACTTAAATTAGTAGGCTATACAATTCAAGGTAAAATAAATTAACTGATATTAAAGCTGATAATATTTATATCATTCCAACGTTAAAGAGATGTTTTACCCTAGTAAATGACGTTGCTTCATTGAAATAACTGATACAGTGCAAAATTTATCAAGAAAAGGTAAGGTAATTAATGTCAACTCACCTCTACCATTTTCCAGTTTGGAATTTAAAAAATCTATTTTCGATTCATGTCAATCATTAAATATAAATTTGAAAAACTGGAATTGCTTATCGTAAAGGTGACAATTGACATATTAACTTTTAAATACACGATAGTTTAACTTATTCGTTCAATGACAGTCACAAGAACACATTCAATATTGGTGACAGCAGAATTTGAAACTTTTTACTTTGACTTTTGTCGTATATCCTATACGCAGACAGCACAAGAGAAAAACATAATACATATTCATACAGTAGCTTTATAATTTTCACGCATGTCCTTGTCCATGAAAAAATATACGAAAAGTTCTATGTAATTTAGCTTAACACAAGCTGGTGAAACCATTTTTATTGCTTCCGCATGGTCAGCCCTGAAATGCTTAATGCCGGGTGTGGTATTTTTGCTGTGTAATTTGCCTTCTTTTCCTCAAATTTCATTACACTTGAAGCCATACTCTCTATGATATTTCTACAAGTAACAAGGTAGAAAAGTTGTCTTTGGTAACTAAAAATTCTTGGCAAAAAAAATTGGCAGACAAGCGTACCAATATGTTAAGTAAGCGTTGTTATACAGCAATGGCTGTGCTTTTAGACATCGGTGCATGGTGCGGGGCCGGCGACATGAGTATGAGCAAATATAGACCTATATCCAGGTCATCCAACCCCAAGGCTTGGAAAATGCTAAAGCGGAACTACGTCTTAGCAATAATCTGGGCGATTTTGTCCGCAATCCTTATGGCCAAACGGTACTATGAAAAAGATAGCTACAGCTATAGGCTCACATTTATATTCTGGTTGGCTGGCATTGCCATAATGACCTGTTTTTCAATTCTACGCTTCTTTCTGGATGAGTTGATCCAAACATATAACGCCCTTCTAACATTCCTAAAGGAATTTCATGGTAAGCAAAAAGATTTGAAACACAATTTTTTAATTCTCTTGCATGTAGATTAATAATATCTTTTTGGTCAGGTTGCTACATACTCAACTATAATCCGGACAAATGCAAATATAATAAGGTACTGGACAGCTTGATTTACCTCTGTGATTTTGTGTGGATGACTGCGTTGGTGCTAGGCAGTTCGTTTTGCCTTTACAATCCATGCGGAGGAATATTTCTGGGTGACCTTATTCCGAAGCGGTATTACAGCTATTTTCCCTGGGGTATTGCTGTTGCGCTAGGTCATATCTGGCTGATGGTGCCAGTTTTTATTAATGTGGCAATCACGGCAAATTTCACAATTCTGTACTTATTTTATATGGTACTGCTGTTGACCCAAGAACTTTGTATTGGGTTACCGCAGTACAGAACGCTGGATACATTAAGGCAGCCACAAGATCTGCAAAAGAACTACAGAGCGTTTCAAATTTTGAATATATATGCTATGCATATTTATGGTCGTTTTACACTATACTTTCATTGGACTTTCTTGGTATTCCCAGTGTACACTACTTATATGCTAATTTGCAACTGGCAAGATTTCGATGGGATTACCGCAGGATGTGCAGTGGTAGGGACAACCGCGGTTTTAGCATTTTGGATACTGGTCTTACAGTTAGGAAAGCACATGTACATTAAAGGACAGTTCACGCTGCGAACATGGGTGCAGCTTAGGTTTGTCGACGATACAGAGGCAAAAATTATGAGCAAGTTTAGGAAATCTTGCAGCCCCATTTTAATTGGTTCTGGAAAGACGTTTAGGATGGAACGAATAACACCATTTTTATATGTTAAAGAGCTGCTCAGAGGATTATTGCGCTTGTTGATGACGTCATCATAGTAAGATTTTTGTCACTTTTTCGTAATGTATGAGCATAATCACATTCACCTTGTTTTACTTTAATATATATATGAATATTTGTCTAATTGTCCGATTAAAATAATTAAATATTTAAGCGTAGATGTAACTGGTGAATAATTTATTTCATAGCCGCAACGACGGTCGAAAATTTGGGGAGTACAAACTTTTTCAAGTTCATATTATTCTGCGTTATAATTTGCAAAATAGAACATAAGAGTTTTCCTTGTACTCTAAGGAAACGTATAATTTCAGTGTATTTTCCAAAATCTGATAAAA
>JAHZMT010002486.1:0-14343 GCA_027743785.1 Sinhomidia bicolor
CTAATATTTGATCATGAAACTTTACATTTTTGAGTTCAATTTCTGAAAATTAATTAATGCAGGGTGTTGCTTACTTTTCTAATATTTGATCATGAAACTTTTCATTTTTGAGTTCAATTTCTGAAAATTAATTAATAATGTTTGCTTACTACTCTAATATTTTTGAGTTTGATGTTTAAGAAGTTTTTGCTTACAGTTTAAGTTTTTGATGTATATATATGTACATATTATTTGTAATTGTATTATTTTTGAAAACTTGTTAATTAGGCACACCAAGTGACTCTAATTCTAAAGGAGAAAGTGTTACCACTGATACATCCAGAGTTGCTAAAAGAAAGGTCGGAGTTGGTATTGGAAAAGGTGGTCATGTACGGTATACGCATAAACGTAAGTTTCAATAAACAATTTTGTGTTCCATTTAAATTTTCTAATATAATAACGATATTTGAATATTTTTATTTTCAATTAAATTGAAGGGGGCAGAACAAGTGACTTGGATAATTCTGCTAGTGTGAAAAGAGTCAGGTCTAATTATGACGCCAGCACTGACGGTCCTGAAAATGATGACATTGGGTCAATGCAACAACTTACACTAGAATTTATTGCCAAGAGAATTGCGTGGGTAGCAGGTGAAAACGTTACGGGATTAGACAACGAGGAGGCTTTAGGATTCATTGCCAGGTGGTATGCAGAGGGTATTAGTCTCAAGAATATTGATCTATTGTTCTACACGGACACTCAAAGGCAAATTCACTCGACCTATCCTGCTGCACAACTCGATTTGTCTAATGTAAGCTATGCACCAATTTGTAAACGTAGTACTAAATTATTACATGAACCTGATCATTTATTATAACTGCATTATTTTGTGCATTATTTTAGTTGACTGACTTAGTTTTTCCGAAGCGGAATTACGCTAAAGACCAAAAGTTTATTGATTATTGGATGGTTGCGATGAATGAAAAAAATAAAACGGCTTCTTCCTATGACATAAAGAAGGCCGGTAGCATTCGAGGACAGATTCCAGAACGCATTGGTCGTTTGTTTAAGAATAATTCTACTAGAGATATTATGGTGGTCTTTGTTAACAAGCTAAACGGTAAGTTACAGAAGAGTATTTTGACTTGCTTTGCAAAATATTTAAAATGTATTTTTAAAAATGTTTGATGCGTTATATCATGCTAACGGTTTGGATTTGTAGATGCTTTGGGAACCGGGAAACGTAAGTTGATAATGGATGACAGACAGATAAATGCATACAAGGCAATTCTAGAGGGTCCGTGGGGACATGTATGGAAAAAAAAGATTGCGCTGCCGAAACTAATCCATACTAAATACATATTATCGAAGCTAGAGGGTTCCGAAGATGAAAGTATGACACTACAATTCCAAAAATTCGACCGTTAAATAATTAATGTTTGAAGAATAAATATTAAATATTGGCTTTTAACAGTTAACGAGGAGGTTGAGACAGATGATGTACCTCAAGTTTCGGGTGAACATGAAACCGTGAGGTACCTCAATAAGAAACTTGATGAGTTGACTAAGCAGATCTCAGACCTTGAACACGAGGGCAAAGAGTTGAGGAAAAGAGTGGTCGAGAATGATGTCTTGGTGGCAAAACGAAAGGAAGAACGGTTGGTGGTGATGGAGAAGAGGGACGAAAAATTAATTTTGGAGGAAACAGGCAAGAGGTGCGTCAAAGTGTGCGGTGGTGGTAAGGTTGGGGCCTATAAATTTTCAAAGTTGGCCGATAGGATGGTGAATATCAAGTTTGTAGGAAGCGGTTATGAATTTTTGGCTACGTATGCGGGTTGGTTAATGCTAAAAATTTCCAAAGTTTGAATTTAAAGTATGACGTATGTGTATGTATACAACTTTATGGTGGTTTGGCTTTTTAGAGCATACCGGGTTAGATAGAGAAGAGTTCCTCCTCAAAACCGCTGCTGACATACATTTAAACTCTAAAAAAGCTTCACTAGCAGTTATCGAAAAAGAAGGAGAGAAAGGTGAAGAGACGGACCACGCTACTAAGATTGATGTTACTACTACTACTCCATGTGATCCTAATGCTAGTGAGAGATGACCGTTAAGTTTTAAATATTTGTTAATCAAAACTTAAATGATTATATACGATATTTAATATTTTAACAGATGGTAAAGACAACACTAAGAAAGTCCCTGAAAATGAGGAAGCAAGAAAAGTGCCTGCGGATGGACGCAGTAAGTAATTTGTTTATACTTTCACGATTTTGTTATTTTTGATGGAGTTGTTTGACTCTTAAATTTTCAATTGCTTTTGTGGTGATTATGCTCAGGTAAGCATGGAACAGGAAAAATTGTCAGCGCGAATGTTGACATTTTTGCTAAGCAGAAGAAGGGCACCATAGCTTGTGCTGAGTCTGGAGCAGTGGCGATGGAACTGGGTGGGTTGCCCTCCAAGGACATCAGTGTCAACAACCCCAGTTTTAAGCCGCCTAGGAAACTGATTTTCACTGAGCCACATGTAAAAACAATTCCCGAACCGACTACCAGTGAAGCTGGAGCGAAGGTCTCTATGTCTGAAGAAAAAGAAAAGACTACTGCCACCATAGTTGCCTTAATACCGGACCCTAAAGGCGTCGCTTCGTCAATGCCAGTTCTTCTTGAACCCGAAACCAATAACGTTTTGGAAACTTTGCAAGGGAACATTGTGCAGAAAGATGGATCTACTACTGAGTGCGCCCTTCCTACTGTCATTTTGGAGTCTCAAGAAACCAGTGACAGCATCTCTGTAGAAAGCACTCCAACGAAGCTTACACCAAAGGCAAAGGGCCGTGGGCGAAAACAGAAAACTTAATTTATTAATTTAATAAATTAGTTTCTGTTTTATTGATTTCGTATTTTATCGTATTTTTTATTGATTTTTCTGATTGAATGTTACTGTTTTTTGAAGTAAGTTTTGTAAAGTCCGATCAAATGTTTAGAAATAAATTTTTTATACGTACGTGATTTTGAGGATATTTTAACTGTGTGAGTCACAAAATAATTGAGTTTTTAATGCAAAAACTGGAGTTTTTAAAATTTGATAATAAAATTAATTGTTAGTCTTATTTGCAGAGTAAATTGTAGTAGTTTGTTAAATATATTCGCTTTTTAAAAATATTTTATGACGAGTTGTATTATACTCTGATTACTGTTACTAATATTTTTGTACTTGAATTTGTGATGAGTTGTTGTAGATGGTAATAAATGCTAGCAGTGCTGCGTATACAATCATAAATAATTTCTGATCTTACTATGCTATGCTTACTTTAATTAGCTTTTACTAAACCGAACCTTCTTTTATTCATTAAAACAAAGGTAAAAAAACTACTTGCGGCAAAAAGTCAAGAATGGGCAATCTAATGTTTCGTAATTAAATACTAACTAAAATGCATTTTCATTTGGAGTAACTGATATCATTGCACATAATAATAAAAGTTCAATATCAATGGTATTTGATGTGGTATTATATATGTATATAAGTTGAGTACAAACTCTTAAAATTATTGTATGATATACTTCGAATGCACATATTTAATTTGTCATAGCAAATACGTGGTAATTATGAATATTAAATAGGTTTCAAACATGCACTTACAGAGAATGAAGCAGTAGGAGGTTCGACGCATATTAAATATGTATGCACTGGTGAAATTTAAATATTTTTTTGTGTAACTTGCTAAACGGGTGGTTGCCGTTGTGAATGGTACAAACCAAGGGTATAGATAGAAGATACTAGCGTAGGTATATGTATGGTAATATTTTCTTCACGTGACGTCATTATAGGTAATCCAGAAAACGAGATTTGCCATTACGACTGTCACACGTTGCTAGAAACGAACAAAATGTACTGTAAACGACACTGTAATCCTACCTGTGTATTAGATGTGATAGCAAAAATGTATTCTTTAAAAAATTTAGGTTTTTTCCCATGTGTTATGGTAGCTCTGGTTTTACTCCATGTTAAGGACTGTGTAACTGCAATTTCAACCCCATTTTCTCCATTTATTTTGTGATTGTTTCCCGAGCAGCAGTCAGCAAGTATTTTTTTTAGAGGATAATAGTATTTCTCGTTTCTCTGTCAAATTATTTATGGTGATTTTTGAAAAAGTTTTTGGCGGTTAAAAATTAGTGGTGACTTTTGATTATTGATTTTTTTTTCAATTAATTTTTTTCGAATTTTTGATTTTGACTTGGTGCTAATTTTATCTGAAAGTACGTGTCATTTTTTAAAATAATGTATAATCAACAAGCCGAGAGATATCAATTTTAGTTTGGAAAATTTTAAATAATGAGTATGTATTTTTATTTTAAAAAGGAGGTTTGAAGCAAGAGCGTAGCAGGTGGGCCCGGTGATGATCAGAAGCAAGGACCAATCAACAGCGATTTGCAGATGGAAGTAAAATTTTTGGAACATTTGAACTATAAAAGAGTTTTTGTTGGACTATAAAAATGATTGTATTCAAGTTATGCTGCGAACCGACTTATTTGTGTAAAATTAAAGGATATTAAAAAGTTTAATAATTTGAAAGGACGTGAAGTAGTCTATAATATTCTGGTGAGATCTTGCTTGACTTAGTTAGTTATTGCTGTGTTTGTATTCAAACGTTAGATATCAAATATTTGATGTCTAAAGTTAAAATATTTGAACGTTGGTTTGAATATTTATAAATATTATTCTTATTGTAGGGTATTTAAAATTAATAGCTCGGTTTGTTTTCGGTGGTTAGGTATAAAATATTTGATGTCCAAAATAAAAATATTTGATTTGCTAGTTTGAATATTTAATTATATGTTAACTTCAGAAATAAAATATTAGAACTTTAAATTTAAAATATTATACTTATTGTAGAGTATTTAAAATTAATAGCTCGGTTTGTTTTCAGTGGTTAGGTATAAAATATTTGAAGTCCAAAATAAAAATATTTGATTTGCTAGTTTGAATATTTAATTATATGTTAACTTTAGAAATAAAATATTAGAACTTTAAATCTATTGCAGTAGTCATGAAGGCTTCTAGGTCTGACCGTGGGTTGGTTGAACCAAGGTTGGAAAGTAAGAAACGTAAGGAAACATATATTAGATGACTTGGCGGTTGTTAACGTTTTCGCGGTCAATAACGATCATTTCGATTGTTTTCGAAATGTTGCATATATAATTAAAAAAGGTTGGATACGAGACGAATAACTTATTTTAGTCTATTATTCTTCTATTATTGTTCAGACTATTATTCTTCATCGATTTTTTCATCGAGTCTAGTATTATTATTTTCCCCAATTTGGTGAAAAATTTCAGTTTTGAAAAGTAAATTCGATTTTGATTATTGAGTACAATTGTTTTTGGTGCCTTAACTGATTTGATCTAATTGAGTGAGTACTTGAGTGTTTTGTATTGTTTCTGTGGATATATTTGAAAGCCAAAAATGGGTAAAACTCTGGGTTCCAAGGATGAGAAGGCTCTTTTTGCAGCAGTGGATAGGGTTAGGCCCGAGCGTGGATGCGATGATAGTCGACTGGACTGGAATGAAATTCTTGAGAAATCAGGGGTAAAGATGTTTAAAAAATATATATATTGTATTAATAATATTTGTTTTTGGAAGATTTACAAGTTATGTGCGAATAAATTATTAGTAGACTAGATCTTATTTTTTCTATGTAGTTGTCGGGGAAGTACTCAATGGTTCAAATCAAAAATTGGTACAAGTACGCGAAGGCTCGAAATGAACGCAACGAAGATAAGCTCAAACGTCAGATTTTAGCTCGTAACAGAATGAATATGCTAAAGGCAGCAAGATTTTCACATCCCTCGACGGTTGCGAATGCTCGTTTTGGTGAAAAATTTGGCTTTACCCCAGATGGAGAGGGAGGAACATCTCTGAAGCACATGCACGGGCTCATAGAGCAAGACCAAGACAACTGGACTGTAGAAGAGCTACGTCATTTAGTGAATGCTGACGAGTCATCATCAGAGTTTGACGAGGATGCACAATTTAAGGAAGATATGGTAGGTTCAAAAATTCACAGTCATAGTAGTACTTTTTTGTAATGTATATTTCGTTATTTAAGATTTCAATGACGAAGGAGGTTGGTAATTAAACACTGTATGACGAAAAAATTATAGTTTCTGAATTATATTGTTGGGGTGTTTACTTGTTATTTTAGGATAAAATTGATAGAATGCTGGCTAAAACTGCGTCAGTACCTGAAACTGCTGGAAACGGTGGTGGTGTAAGTAGTGCGGATAGCGACATCGGAGAGCAGGAAAAGGCTGGACCTAGTAGCTGCCGCGAGCCAAAGCTTGAGCCATCTGAGCGCGGTAAAAAAATTGTGATTTGATAATTTTAGATATATAATGGCCTGCTTTTCAAATATTTGATACTCAAACTTGAAATTTTTGAATACAAGATTGAATAACTTTAGAATTATTGTGGTTGCTGATTAAATATTTCTTATTCGAACTTTATTAAGTATGTAAGGTTTTTAAGTATGAAATATTGTATATATATATATATATATAATATCAAACCGAGCATATAAAAGAAGCTTAAGTAATTATTTTATGAAATGAATGAATTTAAATTTACTCATATATATTGTTGTTTTTTTCAGATTTTAACCAGTAACGAAGAACAAAAGTCGAAGCTGAATTTTTGAGGGCTTCTCAATATTGTGATTAATTTATATTGGGAGATATAGTAAATTTAATTGTTCAAATTCGGTTAAACACGTGTTAAAATATTTCTTCTTGTTATGTATAAGATTAAGGTTTGGATGTTTTTGGAATATTACAGTTTTTGATTATTGATTCTTTACATTAACTGATGTATCCAGGAATATATATGATGATTTTTGAATAAAGTTGAATTAAGAATATAGAATACATATAATTTTCTTTGTTAAGTTGGCGCCAATAAAAGTGCATTTTTTACACATATGTATTTATGTATATACAAGAGTGCCGCCAAATCAAGATAGCAAACAAAAAACGTTGACCTGACAGTAAAACATTTCGCGGTAAAAAGCGGTCATCGAATGGCGCATATTTTTAAAATGTTGCTGCATATCAATTAGGATCGTTGATTTCTTGATGAGAAAAGTTTTCTAGTCGTTCATTATTTGGATTTATTTTCATCGGATCTATTATTATTATTATTATTATTATTTATTTATTTGTCCATAATTCCAGGAAAATTGTTTGGAAAAAATTCAGTTAAAAAAGTGTATTTAATTTTTGTGTTTTTTGAATATTAAACTTTTAATTTTGTGATTTGATCAGTTTGTTTGAATAGTGGTGTTGATTAATTTATATAAATATTACAATGCCTCCTAAACGTGGAAAACCCAGTGATCAAATGAGACCCGAAGACGAGAAAAAACTATTTGACGCAGTAGAGTGGTGGGAGTCAATACATGGAAGGTTCAGTCGAAAAAATTGGGATACAATTATCAAGAAATCGGGGGTGAGACTGTTTTACTTTTTTGAAATGTATTATTTTTTGAAAAAGATAAAGTGCTTGGTTGAACATATTTTTCAAGCATTGTGTTCCTTATTCTAGCTGTTAGAAACGGGGCGATATAACAGGGAACAAATTATTCAAAGATACAAACACGTGACAGGGGAAGAAAAAAAGAAACAGACTGCTGAGAAAGAAAGGCGCAAGAGGAAATTGGCTCAACCCAGTTCATCCAGTGTAGCTTTAAGCCGTACGCAGATGCTGAAAGCTGCAAGAATCGTTCATCCTTTGTCTATTGGAGAAGGCTTTGCTTCAAAATTTGGATACACGGGCACTGGTTCAAATGAAACGTCACAATTGCAAATGCACATGCTCATTGAAGAAGATCAAAAAAATTGGACGGTTGACGAACATTTACGCCTACTGAATATTGATGTGACTTTGGATTTTGACGAGGCTGTCCTTTTTAAGAATGACATGGTATGTATTTCAGCTATTTATTTTTCTATTCAATAATATATTACAGGTCTTGTTGTATTTAAAATGTTTTGTTGTTATTATAAGCTTGTGATCAAATATATAAAGTTTAAAAATCGCACATTGTATTTATTGCATTTGGTAGCTCAAGATTAACCGAATGTTGGCTAGAACTCATCCATCCTCACCTGCTGTAGCTGTGACTGAAGCCGATGAAAATGATGATGCCGTCGATTATGATCAGGAAGTGTCACAGTGTGCGTCAAGCAGTCAGCCACAGTACGCTTCAAGCAGTCAGCCACAGTACGCTTCAAGCAGTCAGCCACAGTACGCTTCAAGCAGTCAGCCACAGTACGCTTCAAGCAGTCAGTCAATGTGTGCGATCAGCGTGTGAGCCAACTTGTGAGCCAATGAGTGAGCCAATGAGTGAGCCAATGAGTGAGCCAATGGATGAGCCAATGGATGAGCCAATGAGTGAGCCAATGAGTGAGCTAACGAGTGAGCCAATCAATGTAGTTGAAGCTGTTATTAGCGAAAATGATGAAGAAGATGACGAGTCGGTGATCATTGAGACTCCTGCAATACCTTCAAAGTACTCGAATCCGAAAGAGGCCGGGAGTTATTACTATTCGTAAGTTAAATCGGCATGTATCAAAACTTTTTTATAAGGTATCTATAAATAAATATTATAAAATTCAAATTAGCGCCTGTGTTTTGTTTTTTTCAACAGATTGTCCATTCCATCTAGCTATGAAGCAATGCACACTCATCGAATTCTGGAAGTTAACGAATGGAGGAGAATCTTAAGACATGCTCGTGTACGAAAGGTCGATTTGACCACGGCCCCTGGGGGGCATTGGGAGCAAATGCTTGATACTGAAAAGGTTTTTTAAAAGTTTAAAAATTTGAGATTTGATTATCAAGTATTAAATAATAGCGTCTGATATTTGAGGGTTAGGGGTTGTAGATAAAAAATTTGATTATCAAGTAAATATTTTTGAATTTGATATTTGAAGGTAAGTTCTGTGGGTTGTAGGCAAAATGTTTAACATTAAATATTTTCAAAATAAAATGAATGGAATGTTGCATGGTGGGATGATATATTCTTGGATTAGAAAATGTTTTCTTAAGGTTATTATAAATACAACTATTTACAATCATTTATATATGTATAAATTTTTGAATATTTTTAGATTTCAACTGCAAAAAACGGAGAAGCAGTGAAATGGGATTTTTTTAAGTACGCTGTGCCAAGATTACATAGCCTTGAGGAGTACGCAGTAGCAGATACTTGTACTGAGTACACCAAACTTGAGATGACTAGATGTAACAAGTGTGCCTGCATCGCTATCTATCACAGCATGGGCAGGGCTGGAATTAAACCATTGACGGACACAATCAAGAAGCTGATTGATGAGAAAACTCTTTCGGAGGAAAGGTTATCTTACACCGAGTGGGTTCAAATATTTGTTGATGCTGTACTGACTAATGAGGCTGATTTCTTTTGCGCTGACAAAGACAAGTTTAGGCTGGTAAAGCGAAAGTTTTTGGAGGAAACTGAGAAGGATAATAATAATTATTATTGACATGAGTAGTATTTGAAAAAATCCTTGCAGAAATCAAATTGTTCCTAAATGTGTTAGGTCTCTTTTAATAATATTATAATATTATATAATTAATTGTATACTTCATATGTAATAATATTATCTTGTTATTATAATCAAATAAAATGACCAACCTTTATTACGATAATACATTCAAAAATGTTTGTAGCTTAATAATTAATTCCTTAATAATAATAATAATAATAATTAATATAAAGCGCGCCAGAAAATGGTTGGCGCCATAACAATAAACCGAATCGAAAAACACAAGCGGTTTAATTAATCCACCACCACCACCACCACCATTGTTGTTGTTGTTATTATTATGATCGTTTCGTCTTCCCTCCACGTTGTTTGATTTCGCGGTTCATTCCTTTGTTTATTTTCGTACACGTGCGCAAGAATTCATAAGCATGAGAGATCAAGAGAGATGACTAGGAAGAATTTCATATTTTTAATTTTAGTCGTGTTGTTTGCTTCAAGTTTGTTAGCCGGACAATATTTTTCTGCTCCGAAAATATTATTTTTTCGTTTTATAAAAACTTTTACCACCTGATATTTGAATTTGAAATTTGAAAATTAGGTTTGATTATTGTGCAGCTTTGATATTGTTATTATTAGTTAAAAAGTGCATCATCTATTTGTGAGACATCATCTCAAATTAAACTTTGAAGAACGATTTTTAAACAAACTGAAGCTTTCGGTTCAAATATTTGAACTATAAATAAAATTGTAGTGAATAAGAGATTTGAGTTTAACTGTTACAGTTGTTGTTAATATTATTAACAAAGTGAGTTTTTGAGTGGTGAATTGTTAATAGTAGTAGTAAGGTTGGAGGTTGGTGCATAAAATAATAATAATGGCTCACCCAATTAGCAACAAGGTGTTGGTTGACGGTGTGTGCGCAATCACTCGTGACTGGAGGATGTTGGGAGCCAACGCGTTTTTGTTTGTTCCGAGTAACGTGCAAATCGAGGTAGTCAAGGATTTGAAGTGGATGCAGTGCGTCAAAGGCAAATCATGTTTGCGAGTAAAGCTTCCATCGATAAACGGATTGGTCATGAGTGTGCTGGCAATTGCTGAAGATAAGCGTGAGATGGACAAGGGGCTGGTGAGAGAAGCTTTTATTAGTGCAATGGACCACGCAATTGCAAGTGACAAAATGTCGGACACTTTTCGAGACTGGAGTGGTAAGAGCTGGAATACATACCGTCAGTGGGTGTGTGTGCAAAGCAGTACAAAGGCTGGTGGCAGACTTCAAGTTTTTGCTGACGATCTCGCAAACTTTGGCAACCAGTTCCATGAAAAATTTGATGAAGGTTTAGGAGAGGGAATTCAGGGTTGGCTGTGCGGTGTACAGCTGGGTCAAAGTGTTTGTGTTAAAAATGCAATCAAACTGTTCCAAAACGCATTTTGTTTTAAATATGCGGCGGAGGTAGCTCTTCATTTGGCCCGTGATTTTTACTCGGACAACAGATGCTTGCTTTGGAACAGGAAAATGGTTACTGATGACTTTGGAAATCCAGACATGGAGTTTTATCCGTGTTTCACTGGGAGCCATGGTAACTTTACGTATGACAAATCCTTAAACAGTGTTGGTGAAGACCAGGATGATGGTGATGACGAAGAAGTAGAAGAGGAAAACATCATCATAGCAATGTCTATTAAGCTGTACTCTGATGCCTTTAAGGAGCTTCACAGAAACTTTCCGATTCCTTTTCAAAAAAGTACTTTAGTTCATATACTGATGAGCGGGAGTTGTCAACAAGACATGTTAACTAGCCGGAAGAAAAATATGTATAACGCAACGCAGGCGCTTGAGTGGTTGGATGCTGTTGAACGAAGTATAGAAGTCATTAAAACAAGAAAGCGTGTGGTAGCACGAATGGAAGTGGTATTGTCCATGCGCGATCAGATTGGGAATGACTGTTTGGGAGTATTATCTGAACATTTCAACAACATGTATTCTTCTGAAAAGAAAAAACATTTGGCAAGCCTAGATATTGGAAATTTGGAAACCCACTTCAAGCAGACAATTTTACCAGCAATTAAGACGCTAAGAGAAATCATAAAAGCGCACTCAACCTTCGAAGTACCTGTTGGCCAGGCGGCGACCACCACCACACCAACTAGAGTAAACGGTGAAGAAGAAGAAGAAGGTTGGCTTGGACTTGCTACAATAACTACTACTCCCAGTATTGGTAAGTAAATATTTATTTATCAAACATTAATAAACATTTTTAGATTGTCAAACAATAAAAAAAATATTATAGATTAGGTTGGATAATTTTAGACGAAGAACCCTCAGAGTGTAAATATTTGATCATCAAACATCAAATATTAGAAATTAATATTTGATAATAAATTTAGGCAAATAGACCATTGTGGCTTAAAAGATTAGATAATCAAACACTCAATCAATTAAATTCTAATATTTGATAATTTTCGACGAAGTGGCCATCATGGCTAAAATATTAGATCATCAAACATTAAATGTTAAAATTTAACATTCGATAATTTAAGGTGAATGGCCATCGTGGATAAAATATTAGATCATCAAACATTAAATGTTAAAACATATATTGTTGTTTCTAAATTTTCAGATGAACTTCATTTGGCCTGTTCATGTGAACAGCTAATTAGCTTTTTTTGCTACGGCCACATTAACTACTTTCAAACGAAGGTACGCGGTGAATATCATAACCAAGCACTAAAAATGGCATTGAAATTAACAAAGTCTGCATTTCGACGAGCTGAGCCGATTTTCAGGGGCTTTGATTTTTCAACTAACGTCCAAGTTAGGAATAGAAGAATAGTATATAAAGGACCGCTAACAATTCTTAACATATATTCAGGACTGACGGAACTCATTGGAATTATTAATGTAAAAGCACTTAATGATGCCATAAATATATTAAGAGAAGGTGACCTTGACGATTTGGATGAAATCTTTGAAGAAATACTAGAACACTTGTGGCATGCAATGCTAAGATATGTTGCCAAACAATATTTTAATGACAAAAATCGGATTGGGGCTGACGATATTTCTCAGTGGTTGCGGGAAACATCATCTTCAGTTGTTCCCAAGAGCTCAAAGGAGTTTGTTAACTACATATTTACTGATCACAACCTAGCACAACCAGAGATTGTGCAAGCTATCAAAGCCGTTCAAAGTTCTTTGGCCAACAGCGAGGATAGGCTGAGGTTTAAAGATTACTTTGCACGATATATTGAAAATTCATTATGGTCGACGTGCAAGGGATTCATTTATCCTATGAAGGAAGGCTCACCACCTATCCTCCTTCTTGCTATGTATGGATCGGATAACTTTGGCGTTTCTAAGCTTGCTGCTGACGGTGGAGCAATGCGAGTTCAAGAATTGTACGAGCTAGCGTGGATAAAAAAATACGGTCCCAGGAATTCCTACCCAAATGTCCTAACACTTTTGAAGAGCGTTGAAAATAGAGGTTGGGAATGTGGATGGTCGTTGTCTGGCATACTCCAAAGGATGCTTCTTATACGGCGGCAGTGGGTATCTCTTTGTAATACACAAAACAGAGGCATACTTCCCAGTGACGCGCGCATTCGGTTTAGACCTGTCATGGCTGCTCCGCGAAGCGGTTCTAGTCATCAACGCCAGCAACAACACCAACAGCTGGTACTACCACCTCTGCCAGCTGACGAAGGAAATGTAGAAGAGGAAGCAGATGATGACATCATTATAGTATCAGATGATGATGATGATGAACCGTTGGTTATTACCACTCAACCGCCATCATCTTCTTCTACTACTTCAATTCCATCAGCCACTACCGCCAGTTTAAAAAAACGTCTCGTCTTAATACAACGCCCACCAATTGCTAGGCTTCCCTCCAAAAGGAGAAAAACAACAACAAAGCAATAATAAAATTGCGCGCCAACCATCTACCTACTACCCTGCTCACCCAACGACAACCGAACGTTTTACTGGTTTTTAGTATAGTAGTAAGTCGAAATTCATAGAAAACAAACAAACAGTAGTGAACTGGCAAGAGAGTTTATTTTTAGGTAGTAGCTGGAAAACTTATTCTTGATTTAGTTGTCAGTTTCTCTCGAGAAAAGTTACATAGTTTTATTTTCTTGTGAAAAAGTGAAAAGTGTTTTTTTGTGAAAAATCAGGATAACAACATAATCAGGATTTTGATTTTGAAAATTGATAATATTTGATAAGTAGTATTAAGTAGTAGTGTTGTGTTACAAACAGAATGGCACCCAAAATTCAAAAATCTAATAAAGTTGTGAAAGGATGTAAGGGGACTCCCAGTTTAAAGCACTCCATGTTTCCTGTACATGATCATTTTGCCATAAAGTGGTGGATTGATCAACCTATGATGATAGATTTACGGTCGTATGATAACTGGGATTTGCTCCGGACGGCTATCGAAGATGAATTTGTAAGTACAAGTTTTGAATCAATTTTTGAATTTATTTATTATTTTATAGAATTAGTAGAGATTATCTATGTATGTAGTTAGGTTAGTGAATTTAATTTTAAAGGTTGAAAATAATAATAAATAATCTGTCTCCTGAGAAGAACCAAATAATTAGGTAGAATTTTTTCTAAATGGGATTCAAATCCTAGGGATCAAATAACAAATGTTTGAGATTGAGTTTTGAAGGTTAGGTGGGTTGGTATATGCAATCTAATATACAAAGATTATGAAGATGAAAATGTTGATCTTTGAGTTTGAGTTTTGATTTCAAATTTTGACATAATATATGTTGGAAATCAAATTTTTGAAAATG
>JAHZMT010002487.1:0-10329 GCA_027743785.1 Sinhomidia bicolor
TTCTTCTTTACCATATTGCAGCTATGCAGACATTCTTTTATGGTTTCCAGCAACTGGAGCAAAACTATCCTGAGATTCTTCGCAAACTTTACGTAATCAACGGTTAGTAATAAACTATTCATAATGTTGTCGTACGTAGAAATTCTTACAAACTGGCTATGCAAAAGAAATGCTTTTATAAAATCCTAAATTCAATATCCAACTTTATCTAGAATTCTTAAGATTAAAAATCCTTTAAAATACTTGTATATTACATACTTATGCTTACATATGCAACATGTCAGGAAGTACTACAATGACGACTTTCCGACTATTGTAAAATGTAACATTTGAATTGTGCCGGTGTTGTGTAAGAATCATAAACTAAAGTCGAATGATGAAAATATTAATATTTTACCTGTACAGCTCCCTGGATTTTTGCTACTGCATTCGCTTTCGTAAAGCCTGTTATGTCGGCAAGGACCCTAGCGAAAATAGAAGTGCATGGCAATGACAAAAATAAATGGCTTCCCATGTTGTTGGACTCGATGCCGGAAAGTACAATTCCGAAGGAGTATTTAGACCAAAAGTAGAGATAGTAGTACTCAATTATAAAATGTCGCTGGTCTGGTAATTAAACCGTTTTAAAGACTCTGCCAATTATTGGGTCGTATATTCCTTCTTTTTATAACTTGTATTATTTTCTTTTATTTTCTAAGTAGCATGTTAGAATTTTGCCGTTTCGAAACATTACGTTGTACAATTGTAAGTACCTCGATTGATTTACAAAAGAACGACCATAAAATAATATGGTTTCCGTGTACATAGCTGGAATAATAATAATATACATACAGATGATACAGACGTTATGTAATCGAAATACTTTGTAAGAAAAAATAATTGGAAAATATCATTTAGACAATTATTTCAAAACATACCTGTATGAAATTACGATTGAATGTAGTTTAATATGAATCAAGTTAACAGTACAGATTTTGCATAAAATATAAAGCTTATACATTATTCATTTAAATTTTATACTCTTCGTAACATTCATCTTGATGCCCGTCAATTCTCCATCGTACTTTCTAACCTCCGTCCTTGGCTTTCGAACTTGACCCTTCCTACGTACCGTTGCCTTTCTAAACTTCATTCTGTGTTTAACACGTGGATTCTTCAACTCCTTCTTCCTGTAGGGTGTTAGACCCTTGTTTTTAGCTATGGTGTAATTAATTGCTCTCTTTTCTTGCACATCTTCATCATTCTCTGACAAACTATCCCTGTTAACGACTTGGTCGCCTAGTTCCATGTGCTCTTGAACATCATCTGATTGGAATAGTGATGAATCGGCGGCATCAGCCACTCCAGATCGTTTAGTCTTTTTAGCTTTTTTCCCTGCCTTCTTTGATTTTTCTAAGGAACTCAAATATTTTTTGGAACTGAAAGTGTTTAGCTCATCGAGAAGACGACGGAATTGAAGAATTCTTTTGATAACAGGATGTCCCTTGCTGTTGGACGGATTGGTGGCTCGCAAATATAGAAAATAAGAAATGTTGATGCAATAACTGAAACGAATTTTAAAACATCAATATTAACTGAACTGGAGCATTATCATTTTATGATTATTATTAGAATTATCAAAGTATTTTCATTATATTTCTTACTTCATAATTGTGTGATATTTTGTCACGTAAAAATCTCTCAAAAATGTATTCGATTGTTTTTCCATTTGTTCTTTCACTGATTCAGCCTCGGTCAATTTTTCTGTAAATTTTTTGACAAGACTCTTTATAAAAACGAATTTATGACTTTATAACCATGTACTTTTGTGAGGGATTTACCTTTCCGTTCATCCAAAAGATGAATAACCTCAGGACACTCGCGTTGGATTAATTTTCTCTTTTCAGACGCTGACAAGCTATCAAAGTCCATTTTCAATATTTCCTTTTCTTTATCAGCCTTTCTACTGGGCTTTGTCGCCACTGTTGGTACTAAACCGAGAAAATCAGCTTCATCGAATTCAGCAGTTAATCGCTTCTGAATTTCTTTAGCTTCTGCCTCTTCCTGTTCTGCCATTTCAGCATCACTTCCTTCGAAGCCTCCAAAATCCTGATCCACGTAGTCTGTATCGTGATAAACGCGAGCTTTTTTACCCCAAGCTCTACTATCCGGAACACCATCCTCTGGATCTCCTCCTCCGTAAATATCCTGATCATCATCGTCGTCGTCTTCCTCGTCGTCATCATCATCGGTACCACCAACCTCTTCGTCGGATGTATCTCGTAAATGTCGTCCTTCATCCTCTTGGTTATCTTCATCTTCGTCCGACGTTAAATTTAGCCCGTACACCTCCTGTTTTTATGAACGAAATTACCGTACATAAATATCTTCTTTTTAAAAAGGCCTACTTTTTTTTTACTTTTTTACCTCCTCTTCATCAGACTCATCAGCTCTTCTCTTTGCAGTTCGACCTTTGGCCTTCTTCCCCTTTTCCAATAGCGACTTTTCCTTAAATGTGTTATATTGATCGATTTCATCATCCAAGATCGACTCTAAATGAGTGTCGATAGCGTCATCTTCCTCGCCAGAGGAAACTGCGCTCCTCAAATTGTCCACAGTATTTTTAACCTTTTTAAACCCCACCTTTCTGTTACAAAACACAAAAAAAATACTAGTGTTATTTAAAAAGTTCTAGATAATCTACTTACATACGATATCAATCTCAGTAAAACTAGTGACTAAATTTATTTCCCATTATTACAGTATCACTAATTAATCAGACTCACACAACCAGCAACGAACGATTACAAAAAATAAACAATGTAATAAAATGGTCTCTCGATATACCTTTTCCCCATTTTACTTTCGGATTTTCACTGCACAGTCCACGGAAAAATACACAAACTATTATTTAAAGTTAATTAAAGTATCAAAACTTTAATTAAATTACTTTAATAGTGCAGTGGTTGTTTGTTTGCCTGTCTGTAAAAAGCTGACTTGAAGCAGATGCACGTGTTGTTTTGATATTCAAATATATTTTCGCCATTCGCTGCTCATATACCAAGCCATACATACACTACCACAGTCAGTTCATGCTCTTCTCAATGCACCCCAATACACATACCCAAAAAATGGTTATCCAAATATTTATGCGACGTAACTGCATAAAGGAGTGAAACCTTTGAAACTAACAGTATTTTAAGCATACTGCATACAGAAACAAAAATTATGGGGCTATGCAAACATGACACATAAAATGTAAGTAGAAACAGTTTATGGAAGCATACATTATGTATGTTTTACATTTGTGTGCTAATTAAGCATCTACACAACTTGCCATTTAATAATTTTGTTTGAATACCTATTGATCAGACGGAAATGAGATTAAATTACAACTGCAAGTAGAGCATATTTATAAGAATTTGTAAATGTTTTGAAACGTGGCATACGAATGCTACCAAGTATTTGGCGTATCTGTAATCTGTATTATGTAAAAAAAAGTGTTTTGAGTGTTTGACAGTCCATGAATGAGCAAAGCACAAAAAATAACAGAATCACCTGAATCATCTGTCTTCCTATATAAACGACAACAATCAAAGCTGTTTTGACGATCAGTCATCAGTGATCGCGATTCGCGATCAGTTAATTATTATAACTAGTCATTAGAAATGCAGAGTAGTGACAGCGAATCGATTGCAATGTAGTTAAAAGCTGGAGATTGAATGTTATTTAAAGTTTCAAGTTTAGCCAAAAGATTATCATTCCCTGTTATTTATCATCATCATGGTAAGCGTTGATATTCAATTGAGCAGGCACAGTAAAGTTTATCATGAGCACGAAACGATTCGTGGGATAGTGGTGATCCATTCTAAGTCGGATTTAAAGCATGATGGGATCGTCTTACAAGTGTTTGAGGTGTGAGGTAAAGCGATCATTCCTGATTGGTTCATCAATGCAAAGGACAACAGAGTTTATTGTGGAATATGGGTCACCAGAAGGATTTTCTGTGACAGCGCCTTCAAGACAATTGACTACTTCGGTGGAACTACTGCAACCGGCGGAGATGAAAAGAGTGGATTTCGAAATGATCAGTGAAGCTGGTAGCAAACTGGGATTTTTTAGAGCGCATGGTCATTTGGATTCTGTGACTTGTCCGATTACTAAACCTTTCACCGGAGAAATTATTATTGATAAATCAGAATGTTCTATCAAGTCAATTGAGATTCAATTGGTGAGGGTGGAAACGTGTGGATGTGCTGAGGGTTACGCTAAAGATGGTATGAAAAATAAAATCATTATAAAAAGGTTTATTTTGTAAGTCAATTTTAAGAAAATTAAAAAAAATATAATTTTCCAACGCAGCCTCTGAAATTCAAACAATCCAAATTGGAGAAGGAAACGTTGCGAGAGGACTACCCATTCCAATTTTTATGATTTTCCCGAGATTATTCGCCTGCCCAACTATTTGTACGGCTAATTTTAAGATTGAGTTTGAGGTGAACATTGCCGTCGTGCTTAGTAATGACTATTTTAAGTCAGAAAATTTTCCTATTAAGCTTACTAGGTTTTAAACTGACAATGAAATTAATTGCACAACAATGCCATATTCATACCAAACCTACATATAATGATATAATATTATGAATTATGATAATTTAAGAAGAAACCAGTAACATAATGAAATAGTCAGTGCGCTGTGAGCTAACGGAGCTAAAGGTTAATGTTAACTAAGATTTTTAAAACTGTAAATTGCAGTTTATAAATACACTAAACTTTGTTATGTACTCAATCCTCATGATAATTTTGCAAATTCAACAATTGCAGCAACAAACTAAGCTAAATGTCAAGAAACAGTATAAAATTAAATATAAATATACTCATTTAATGTGTAGTCATTTTCGTTATTCTTGATTCTTCTTTAAATCTTCTTCTTCTTGTTTACAAATTTTTTGTGTACCCCTTTATTGGTTTTTCGAAAGACTTGGATATTTAGTCATTCTCTATCGAGCTTGACATTTTTCAACAAAAACTTAGTTTAATGAGGTACCAAAATCATTTATACAGTTTACAACACAAAATAAATACTTTTTTAGAGAGTAACAATATGGCAAAGTGAGCATTATTATAAAAACATTAAATTATTGTACACTTAAACATCGTTAGTCATTTAATTTTCATTTCAAAATAAAAAATACGTGCATAAACCATATATAGATTATTGACTTTTTATAGCTTTAAAAATATTCGTTCTTGGTCTTTGTCTTGTATCCAGTGACTAAAATTTACGTAGAGTTCGAACGTTTCTACTATTACTACTATACCTCAACTTCTTATAATAATTTAATATTTTGTCACAGTCAAATTTTTTTTACACATTTTGTATTTTCCTTCTAAATGAATACATTTCCAACAGGATCCTGATTTGGATCTACAGAAGGCTGTACAGCTCCTCCACCACCGGGTGGTGATGCTGTTGCATGTGGCGGTTGAAGTACAATGGCATCCTTATCTCCACGCACAAAATTTATCACATTTCCAGCAGCTGGCTGATGATTATTATTGCTGCTACGATGATTACCCGATTTACTTAAACTACTAATTACTTTAATGTCGTTGCTGCCTTCGATAGTACCAGCTTTATCCGCACCACCAACGGTATGATGCAACTGTGGAGGTATAGCTTCATCTCTTTGGGGCTGGTTGCGAATAACAGCCATTTCTTCATGGCGTCTACAGGAATCCAGCTCATCCTGTAATTGAAACTAGCCTTATAAGCCCTGCATATTATTTTATTGCGACGACAAGCAAAACAAAATTTTACCTGTAACCTCTGCATTTCCGTCCTATGAGACTGCTTCAACACTGATAGTTCCGACTTTAGAGAATCGGACCGCGATGTCATGGACGATTTTTTCTCTTTGAGATCCACAAACGAACTTTCCAATCTCTCTTTGTACTCGTACAACGCTATAAATAGTAAACACTCAATTAGTTTTTAACGACCATATTATAGAAAAATTGTAAATATTTTTTCTTCTCTATTTACCCCACTCAATTTCAACTTACAATCAAACTGTCTAGTCAGACTTATAAACTTATCGCTGATTTTTGCAAGATCTCCCCGTGTCACCTGCAACTGCTCATGCGTCTTGTGTAGAAGAAACAACAAGGTCACCACACAAACCACCACGCAGCCGACACCAAAAGTGACGCTGTGGTTCCGTGAGTATATTATCGACATAGTACTGTCCTTTCGTTTCATTTAACACTAAATTACAAATTGGACACTAATTTCAAACCTGGAAAATAAACTACTTCCTCATCCAAGCAAATTCTCCAATTTCAAGTTCAACACTGCAATATGGACAAGGCGTGGACATTTGATGCTTCTACCCTACCACCACCACTATCATCACTATTGATCAATGAACACTGCTCAGTAATTACACTCTCACTTGCGATGACCACCGTCATTTTCATCCATAATGTAGAATTTGTTTGGTGATTGTGGCAATTCACCAGGCAGGATGCTTTGCCGTTGTGGTTGTTCTGTGGTTTGTTACGGTTGTCGGTAGGCAAGTCTTGTATATACGTATTTGTACCTTTGAACGAATACGGAAAAATTTGCATGAGAAAAGAAAAACAAAAAAAAAACGAGTAGCATTCAACGAAACGTCAAAAAATAGAGCATAATATGTGCCATACCACCACGAGTCATGTAAAGAACATATTATTATGAAGCCCTTGTTCCTCGTTCAGTTGCAGCTGTCCATAAAAAAGGGCACAGCAGTCACAGTCCCAGTGACACTTTGCACTGCATAGCACACAAGAAGAAGAATGATGTCTATTATTATAACGTGCACGTCCCTTATACCCATTCAGTGGGTACATCCCTTCGTGTAATGTTTTCCTTGATGCAGAGAGGGGCACTTTTTAATGCAACCGTAATCAAAAAATACATGTGCACATCACATTCAACAACACATTTTTTACTATCTTTATTAGAGAGAGAGACGAGAGACTGCCTATTATGTTACTCACTTACTCAAGTGTGTAAAAAGAGTTCATCTATCTCATCATAAGTGCTACTACTATATTTTTTGTTCCTGTTTACTAATGATATTTAGGTCTAAAAATATTTATGTCCAAATCTGAAGTTCATTTATCTTATCATAAGTGCTACTACTATATTTTTTGTTCCTGTTTACTAATGATATTTAGGTCTAAAAATATTTATGTCCAAATCTGAAGAACGAAACGAAGGGGAGCATTAAACGAGGGTGATAAGTATTTATCAGGCCAGATCGGCACGTTATAAAATATATTATGGTGACGGTATACAAAATCGCAAATGGCAACAACCAAAGCACAGTTAGATGAAGAATGACATGACAAAAAGGAGAGGAAAAGGAGTGACAAAAATTGAAATTGTGAAGTGAAGCTGACGATGATGCTGAGATTTTGATAATGTAAAAAAGACATGAGACAAGTAGCAAAGTAAAACCAACACCTTTTTTACACTTCACTTTCGTACGGGTTTTCAGTGAATTTCAGCTGTTACGTTACATACGTATCAGTTCAAAAGATCCAGAGACGCGTACAACCCGTACCTTTTAGTTTTGTACAATAATACAATGCGTATGTACAATGTACACAACAACCAACCACTCAACAATAAAACCACCTCTTTTCCATCTCATCAGCATAAAACGAGAAAAAAAATTTCATCCCCTTCTATCGCCTATTTCATCTCTCTAGCTCCCAGCAAAAAATGAAAAGATCGACATCATCCAACCAAATGATGAACAATGCAATAATGCTGCGCTATCTCGTAAAAAGTAAGTGCCTAGATTTTTTCGTCAACAATCTCTGCAGCAGCAGCGTAAATGAACGCAGCAATCCCACAGATCACTGTTGTATTATTGGTATTATGTATCAGAGTCAGAGTAAGAAAAAAAATCATGTAGGCAAAAGGGATTTTGTAACAATGGTCAATGATGATTGCATTACAAATCTTTATAAATATATAAAATGTAAATCTTGCTTGATTTGTTTTTGCAATCACTTTTCTTTAGTGTTTTAAGAGACACCAGCACCAGCAGCAGATCAAATTTCTGCTGACAATGAAATTCTTGGACTACCTATGCACTTGGCTGCGTATTCTGTTAAAAACTAGTTAGTTGTGGTGTCTTTTTTGTATCATTTTATTTTACTAGTAGTATGTGATGGTGACGACGACAAAAGGGTTGATTTGATTGCGTATATTATATACCTACATACTTACTTGTTATTAAGCGTATGTACACAATCACAACTTGCGATTCGCAAGTATTATTGCAACAATGCAAAAATGAGATGATGAGAAGGCAATAACTTTCTGTTACTGTACTAGCTCTCTGCTTGTTTATTAGAGTAAGTGTAACTCAGCTTGTTATGTAACATCATAAGATAACTTCTAGCAAACAACATATATGCAAGAAGACAAGGCTTAATCTTGCTGTGTGCCTGGGTTTATATACTTACTTAAGAAACAACAATAACAATGCACCTTCCTCCCACAAATAGATACATTACCTATATATACGTACAATCTACCTACCTGTAAATACGTCTTTTTATTTCATACTCTTTCTTTTCTTCATATAAGGACATCATTATAACGTGCTTAAAATATTATTTTACCGTATTGTAATATACTTGACTTGCTTAAAGTTGATTTAGTTCTTCCCGTTTTTTCTTTACGGTTTAGTTTGCAGAGTTGGCTCATTAATAATTTAACGAGAGAACAAGAGACTCAAAAGAGGCAGTTATAAGGCTGTACATGGTCGTCACTTGTTATTATGATGATGATGACGTTTTTAGGTATGAAAAGGGTATTTAAAAATACATATAACGTTATAAAGCGTGAAAGAAGAATGTCTGCTGTTGCGAGGAACTTGCCTTTTATGCGTTATTATTATTTGTTAGCACAAGTACAGCTTTAGATATAACGCTGTGAAAAACAAATGGCATAAAAAAGTAGGATAAAATTACCTCTACTATTACGTGTGAGAAGAAGAGCGTGCACTATTGAATTTTTTCAACTACAAAATGTTTACTCCATTATAATTACATCTACTATATATAAACATACAAACCCGGTTCATGAATATTCTTTTTTGACGTTCAAAATAAATAGAAGAAAATAAAAGAACAATTCTGTAGTGCTTTAGAATGTCTTATTGTTGATGGTTATGCATTTTGAACCCATCATGTTTCTCTTATTTATCTTATCGATTTAATATTGAACTAGTTGATAGACTATTGAGTTAGTTGGAAGGAAACAGGGTGGAAGGAGTGAAATCCATATTCTTCTTTATGTCTAAAATATATTGTTTTGCTGATTACTCTCTGCGCTTTCATACCAATTCGACTAGAACTTGATGTGTTTTTCTTTAAAATATTACTGTCATTACTGACATTAAAATACAGAGAAACTTACCAAAAAATTGAACCGTCCCATTTCTAACATATGCTCTTTATCTCATTATGACTATTTGAAAATCAGAATTTACTTGTTAAATAAATATTGCTCTATGTTTTAATTTTACGGATTGGACATTAGCATGTGATATTTATTTGGACTTAAAAGCTTGACTTTATGGCTTCCCAGACTGTACTAAAAAGTTTTTACCCATTAGAATCTAGTTTTGGTTTTGCACCACTTTGCCCCAACTCGTTTGGAATGAAAGTCAACAAAGGAAAGTAATTCTGTCAAAATAAATATGTAGAAAAATGTATAAAAATTATTAAACTCTTTGTAAAAGTTGTTGAAGAAATAGACATTAATTAGAAATTTTATTATCGTTTACCACGAATAAAATATATGGCTTACTTTGAACATCAGAATAAAATGCAGCAGTTTTTCTGCCAACATCCTGACCTAAAAATCACAGCTCAGCTCATATTGTTTTAAATTCTTATAAATTATGAGTTGTAATTATGTTGTAATAATGTTGAAAACAGTGAAGTTAATGGTAGTGTACAAATAACCAACCAAAGCTGACTAATCCCACTTGAATCCACTGTTCAAATTTTGGATCTTGAATCATTAGAGGACCACCTAGATACACACAGTACATCAAGCAGTAGCAGTGTAGTTATTTTTCGTAGTAGAGCACCGTGTAAATATTAAATAAAAACGTAAACTTTTAAAAAGATGTGACAGAGAAAAATTATTCACGATTTTAAAGTTATTAGGGTCATTTAGGCAAGATTTTTAAAATTATTGGAGTCATTTAGGCACGATTAAAAAGTTATTGAAGTCATTTATGCAGGATTAAAAAGTTATTGGAGTCATTTAGGCACGAT
>JAHZMT010002488.1:0-10291 GCA_027743785.1 Sinhomidia bicolor
GGCAGATGCATGCAAAAAAAAAGTTTTATAAAACGAGTAACAAGAAGGAGTAGTAGTAGTGGTTATACTCGTTGATATGGGCGATTTTTGTCTAGGTGTGATTTGTAATAACACTTAATGGGCACATGCTCAACACGATGATTATTGACCTTTCCACTGAAGCTAATGTGGGCTTTTTTTGTGATTTTACAGTTGTGGAGTCGCTATGACTGCACCACCTTGTTATATGGTTCAAGACATGTCGAAACCGTACCCACAATGCTGCAAACAAGTCGTTTGCCCTGAGTCCAACAACGACAGCGATGAACAGTTTGCAGTTTCTGAGGAGGACATTTTTACCCCAGGCAACAACGATACCGCACCAGCGTCTCCATCCTCCTCTGAGAACAATCTCGTAGGAACAGCAATGCATTTCTCTTTAGGACGTAAGGAGGGTAACGTTGTAGATAACGTTGAGCGAAATGACTTGCAATCTCTGGAGGAAGAGGAACCAACAAGCGAGGAGGAGAGCTTTGAAATTGTCCAGCCAAGATTGCTTCCTCCCAGATTCCAGTTTGCCAGCTTGGATGACATTGAAAAATTCCGTCAACAATACCATCAACAACAACGATTCAATGAAGTTGATGCACAACAGGAGGATTATCAGTTGGTTTAATGGGGAAAAGAAAGACTGACTAACTTAATAGCACAAAAATAGTTTTTATCTCACTTCTCTTTCTGCATTATTATATTATTATTGTTGATGATGTTGTTGTTGTTGTGGTGGTAATGTAGTTAATTTTTTGTCCGATGTTCAAAATTACACATAATCATTATTATATTATTAATGTGTTTTGGTGCCAACGAATCTTATATGCTTTACGAAAACTGAAAATGGATGGTTAGGAGAACTAGGATATATTCACAATGTGAGGATGAATAATGAGAGTTGCAGTAATAATTGTAAACAGACGTCACAGCAACAGATATAACATTTCATGTTGGTCAGTTGCAGCCATATTATTATTATTATTATTACTCATAGAGTTGTACTCAAATAACATTTTTGCAGTAATATTCTCAGACACACGCAATCAAGTAACGCACGACGACGCATTTTTCGACTGGTGGCTTCTTCATCTTTGTTGTTGTTGTTGTCGTCGTCGTCATCATCATCGTCATCATCATCCAGTCAGACATCACATTCTACGAAAGATGTGTGTACTCAACTAGTTTTGCCCTGTTCTGATGTGATAGAAAAATATGAAATGATTAATAATTTTCCCATCGCATAAAATAATATAAATCCGTCGTACTAACATATTGTATGTATTTGTACAATAGTTATAATATTAATTGTTATTATTATTATTATTATTTTATTAGTATATCAATGATATTCCTCCATTTTTAAGAGCTCTGCAATACAATGCGCGCTTAGAGAATTAGCATATTTAAAACGTTTAAACTCTTCTAAAAAAAATTTAAGGTTGGATTTTAATTTTTGAACTTGTTTGATTGTTTTTTGTTTTTTTTGTTATAAAAAGATTTGCGAATGCTGTTCAACTGCTTTTATGGCTGCACCAAAATATTTTTGAGACATTAATAATAATAAGCTTAATGTGATGTTTTAATGTTAATTACTAAAAGCACATGCGTATCATGTCAAGTTAAGAGTTTAAATATTCATTTTTTGCCATCACGTAATATATAAATGTTATTGTAAATATTGCGTTAGTTTTGTTTTAAAATGGTAATAGTAATCTTGTGAAAGCACTCAATATATTATGAAAAGAGAGTTTATTATAATGGCTGATCAGAATGCTCGTACAAGTTGTTAAATTAACTGAAACTGTAATACTCAATAAATAAATAAATGAATAATAGGATGACATAATATTTTGCTAATGTAAAATTACATTTATATTGCAAAAATGATATAATATTATTCTATTATTCTCTCATAAATTCATACATAAAAACGTCAAAAGTGATCAAAAACTCATAAATATACGGGAGAACTAATGGCAAGTTAATACGACATGCAACACATTTAGCACCTTGTGAATAACAAAAAAGCCTGACTCCTCTCACCTCATTCATCTTATTTTTTCACTCGCTGAGAAAGCAAACCAAAAAATGTGGAAGACTCGACAACGGGTTCATTGTAATGCAAAGCTCTCCAAAGCGCACGCCTGTCAAAAAAATAAATGATGCGAATTAGATTCACTAAAAAATTCAAAATTCTTGGGTAGTCCCGAGTAATCTCTTGAGGCTATTTGGAACCGCATGCACGGATGGAGTAGTACCTAGGATCCAACCAGTGGGAATCTCAGCACCTCTTTCTGACGACGACGACGACGACGACTTCTTACCTGACTTAGCATCATCTTCATAATTCATCGCACCTTTACTTACTTACAGCGCGCAGCGTAGCTAAAGCATTGAATACGTCTCGTCATGATGATCATGATGAAAATACATCCTGGTCATTCTTGTCCCACAACAGAAAATCCCTAGTCGCTATTATAATGGTAACAGTGATGTCAGCAGCAGCAACAGCGGAGAGAAGAGCAATAATAATAACACCAACACGGTCCGTAACAATGGATCATGGATCACTCTCATTATTATTATCTTAAGTGGAGAATGACGTCATTACATAAAATGATCACATGGACCGTTTTTATTATATGCATATCTCGAAAACAGTCTACTCTGAAAAGAAAAAAATGTGCACATATATCCATCCATGATTATGTGTTTCACGACCAAAATGAATACTTGAGCTTGGGTTAATTCTTTGGCAATTCCCAATCCCAAGTTCTTAATAGGGCTTACGTAATCATCAGAATCGACTTTACAATTGCATGATGTTATAATATTATTATTATTATTATTGATTTACGCATACATTATTGTCCTCTGCAATCTTGACTTTGTCGCTGGAGAGTTGCGCAACCTCAGCTGAAAAAAAAATTATTTAGTTCGCGCGTATTACGTTTATTCGTAATATAAATATTTTTGATTGTAAGCTGTCAAATTCCCCTTTTGTATTATTTACTTAATTTTAGCGATTGAACTTTTTTATTATTCTTGTGGCAATCTTCATTTACACCATTGCCATCATCACCATCATCATCATTTCGTCGCACACGTGTACGTACGTAAACAGCAGCCAGTAAATTCAAGCAAAAAAATACCACCAAAAGAAGCATTTTTTTTATTATGACGCGCACAGTGAGAAAATCCATTATGATCAAAATTGCATTCTGCATTATTAGTTATCAGAATAAAAATTGAATTTTAGACGTGGACTTTAAAAGAATACAAAAAAGTAAACCTGATGTTGAACAATATGATTTGATTTTTTTATATGACAAGTAAGTAAATTTTTACAAAAGTGTGGCTTCATTCACTCATAAATCTGTTGGAATTCAAGTTTCAATTTGTATTATTGAATACAGTCAAGGAAATAAAATGGGCAGATGGGACAGAATGCGTTTTATTAACAGCAAATCACCAACTACTGCCACCAGTATATAACTCATGAAGATGATATTCTACACTGCATAATATAATCACGGCATATTACTTAATATGTGCATGTACTATATTGTCGAATTAACAGCATATCGGTCGACTATACACTACTACAGGCTATACAGTTAGCCTGTACACATACTTATTTGGTTCCTACATAGCCTATAGCCTTTGTTAGCCAGTTTCTAATTTGAAAACGTTTTTTTTCAACGTGTGTAATAAACTTTATACTTTCCAGTTTCATCCAATAATATTTTAATACACATCAACATTTGGTAAGTGGTTGTGGTTAAAAAAGGAGAAGAAAAAAAATCATTTAATAAAGTTAATTAACCTATCATGCAAAGTTTACGCTCATTGATTTGTAGACCCTTTGATGGAATAAAGTAAAAAAATGAGCGTGCGCAAAGGCTAGCAAATCATTTTTTGCATTCCTGCACCAACTCTCCTCGTTGCTCATTCCCAATAATCCCAATTACACGTTTTACTCGCTGAATGAGCGATTTGACTTCGTTTTGATGTGATTATGATTACCAAGTAACCAGTCAATAAAATCGTCCAGCTCGGACAGGTCAGGTGAATCATTCCTGCAGGTGGTAGACATTTTTTTGTGTGCTTGTGACTATAAAAAGAGCATCTTTGCATGTAAGCGTCATTGTATAATATACACAACCGGACTTAATTATAAATCTTGACTTTTTACAACCATGCGGAAAAATTGCCTTGCTTTCAATTTTCTTGCTGCTTTCTATGGAGTCAACCAAAACACCAGTAAAATATTTATTATGTGGAAAGCTTTTGATTGCATATTATTGTTTCAAACACATGTGTTACAATTTATGGGACGCTAATATTTTCTTGGAAATTATCATCCGCCTTCCTTTACTTACTTACTCATCAACTGGTTCTGTTCAATTCAAGTTTTATATTACAAATCAACTCTCTGTTCGACCGATCATACATACCAAAAAATATGCCATTTATACCTGGTACACAATTACTTTTTCTGATTCTCCTCACATTCCTGGGAAAACTTAAATTGTATTTTTGAAGATTTAAGAATTGATAACTTTTATTTTTACGTCCTTGAAAGTCTTTTTTGAGATTGGGATTTGTATTTGTTTACTTATGTAATTAACTGTTTCTTTGTATGTCTTCGTGTTTTCCGACGTTTATGCATACACAACTTGTTTATCTATTTATATTTTTAAGCTTTTACAATAAGGTTTTTAAAATCCAATTTGCCAATAAGTAATAATATATTCGAGTAGCAATTTTTCAATCGATGGTTTATGACTTTAAAACTTGCAATTTAACAAAAGGCTGGGGTCAGTCAGAAGCCCATTAACTTGCACGAACATTGCTACAATTTTTTTTAGAAAAATAGTTAAATCATTTGTAAGAAATAAATGTAGATATGCAGGAATCTGGTTTCGCTACTTATATAGGTTGACTACAACTACAACAAGTAAAAATTTATAGTCCATCCAAAATTTTGCAAAGAAAAAAATCATTTTTATGTAAATGTTTATTGACGATATACATTCTATAGGTTAACGTCATGTCAACTTCAGATCAACTTAAATCATCGAAATTTAAGTGCCATCAACGACGATAAAACGATTCGTTAAGTATACTAGTCAGTAAGTGTCACACGTTGTAGTTATAAAATATCTAGTTTTTCCATGAATTTATTTTTATCGAATGTTAATACAACGACCAGAAAAGAAATACGGTGAAAAGTTCAGGCACAAACAGAAACTCACACAAGCAATCAAAACGTGCCTTAATTTTCTTATTGCTTAGCAAGCCCATATTATCTCGGGGAAAATTATTTTACAATGGACGACTCCCTATGGATTTATGATTCTTCAACGCTAGCGTGCTGACTGGCAACTGTTTTACTGCCCATAAAAGATTTTTGACTGTGTAAAAGTTGAAATGAGAAATATGCATTACATGTTTACTTGATACAAATAGTCAGTTATGCAAGAAGAGCAGTGCGTGCTGGCAATTCGGTACAACGTTATAACTAATGAAATGAAGCTAAATACTAAATGCCTACACACAGCACAAGAAAAATACATGATGTCAGTTAGCTAGGTACCAATATGTGAAGTAATTTAGTTTTTTTGTTCAAAGAATGGAATACTGTAGCACTTATAATATCAATACACTTGATCAAAAAATTTCACAAAACACAAAACTTGTAATTTTGAACAATTAATTAGAATGAATAAAAATTAGCAACAGAAATTATTTTTAGCAAGCATAGTTTGCTCATTTTTCCAAACATCATACTACGCAAGGCTATCACAGAGGATATTATTGGACAGACAGCTGAACAGACTACACTAATAGAGTCTCTAAAATTTTCCTCAAGTTGTGAATAAAAATGCTATTATTTATTTGAGCTGTACAGCTTTAACTTTTGTCACTGAGATCTACTTGCATAAAAGAAAAAATGTCATAATACAAGCGACCTTTCAACTGAAGAAAAATTGTGATAAAGCTTCCCATTTTTAAACAAGTGTGGTAAATAAAATATAAAAAGTCGAGCGTATGGCGTACATTAATTTATACCATTTATTCATGAATGACAAACTTATACCAGCAGTCATATTAATTTTCCAGAAAAACAAATGCTCACTTCATGAAAGTATAAATATCAAACGAAGAAACGTAAATGCCAATGTCAGGGCCGAATCTCTCAGGAGAAAAATAACAAGATTCAAATGATGCATGACACATCATACCTAACGCTTTTTGATGGTCAATCAGCAATTAGTTAAAAGGAGATTTTCTGGTTTACAGCAAGAGTTTTAATGACTTTCTGCCCACGCTATCATTAGTAAAAATACACAAGTAAAATGCAAACCAAAGTTTTTTTTTCTACTAAATACGTATATACCGAAATAATAAAGTGCAAGCAACTGCGCAATTCAATTCTGTATAAAATTTTTATCTGTTTATTGAACAAAATTAGATTTAACTTAACATTACAAATAAAACAGGATAAGCTCCAGTTTCTTAGAAGAATGATACCTGCTAAAAGAAAAGTATTTATCTACACGCTATAATATATGGGTCTACAAGGTGTTCGATGAACATGTGGCACATTACAAATCACGTTTGAAAGTTATGGAGAAACAATTTATAATAGTAAAAGAGTCGGTTGAAAATAAACATGCATAAATAGCTGATTCATCGGCCACTTTAATGATGACTACTATAACGATGAAATGAATGAAGATTGTACCAATAATACATCTTACATAACTGATACATTTTTTAAAGAGGCAGGAAACATTTTTTTCTATGAAGTAATTAAGTAACAATTGTACGTAGATTTAATAAAAAACTAAAAATATGATCTTGTAATGTAACAAAGTACAAAATAAAACTGAACACATGAATACAGGCTACGACAATTTGAAATAGATTCAATTTTATACTAACACCAACACTACAGAGTGATACATATTACATAACAATGAATATATCTGCTTAAAATATACATTCAACAGGTAATTTTGTCTATTTCTGGCGACACCCTTTTTCCTTGGACTATAATTCTTGGTTACAAATGTATACAAATAATCAAGGGATTATTCGAAAGCATGGAATACTAATTAAAACAACCAATAAATGAGCTTTTAAAGTTGTTGCAAATTTAACTTAATAAACTATTTTTTAAACAACTCATTCAATGTTTACTGCTCACTAGTAGCAAAATGTCATGGAATTTTTGTTTCATAGAGAGACTTTACTCACAAGAGCAAATATTTAAACAGTTTTACCAAATTAAAAATATCTCTTGCTATAATTTTGTCTTCCATATTTCCACAAATAATCAATTTGCAACGCTCTTTTACATCTTAGGTATAATATAAAGCTTTGTTACACGAAATAATAATATTATATTTTGGTNAAATAATAATATTATATTTTGGTAAGGTCATTGAATTTAAAACTTTTACACGGGTAATTATCCTATTGTCAATAGTAGTTTAAAATTGCTTACTCTATTTCTTACATTTACTAATATTAAATGTTTTGTCTTGTAATTTGTGCTATTCATTATAATTACGGACGGATAATTGCTTCTGTTCGTCACTGAGCATTTTTGTGCGCAGTGTAAAGAATATTATTATCATAAAGATAGTAGAAGATGTTCAATTTTGACGAACTTAACACAGAAGATTTATAAAATTACCAATTTTACAAATATGCAACAATGTCCTATGTTTATACTCTCGCTTTACAGTTAACGTAACTTACAAAGGTATCAATGCATTCGACACATTTTTTACTTCCATAGGTTGGTTGCTTGAATTTAAAATAGATATACATTGTATGAAAATGAGTTTGGTTTGGTATAAAATGAAATATACATAATTTTCTCTTCAAATGCACTACTACAATCAGTATAAAACCTCCAGCCAAACTTAAACAGCCAACCGTGCAAACGCAATTCGCCATAATATAACTTCCGATTGAACAATTAATTTTATATTATGGTTATTAAAACCTATGAGATTCGATATGAACACTGGCAATTTGTCAAGAAGGCAGTGGAACTGTGGATGTTGTGCTGTGTGGTGTGGTCGGTCTTGAACCAGCAATCGACTGAGTTGCAAGCGAAGTCATAGTTCCCATCTGCAAAAATATAATTTGCATTGTTAAATTCAAAAACTTTTATATTTCCAGAATCGTCTGCTCTGATTATTATGACCATTGTTTCCAAGAAAAGAAAACTCGGCTATACAATTCAAAATTTTATTACAACTACAAAGGAGAATAACGTATAAAATATGAAAAGAAACTCAGCTTACAAATGTCCTCCATGTTGCAAATACAAGCATGCAGATAAGCCACGGTATCATTTTTTGCTCATATTCCTGAACAAACATTTGACACAAAAAACTCGCATAAATTTTAATTTATTTACTTCATAAAATGCAGTACAAGATTCTACAACAGTTTACGACATACCTTTCGCAGTGCGTTGATTAACATTATACTTGTAACGAACAAAGCTGCTCCTCCAAACAATGAAAACACTGCTATAGTTATCAGTGCATTTCGAACTGGGAAAAAAATTAGAAATTTCAATGACATTTAGATAAAATCTCAACAATGGTTCCTAAATATTATATGAAATAATAATTATTACAGGTATACATGGATTTAGTTAAAAATAAATACCATGTTTATTTCCCACGTATACAAAATCAAATGAAATTATATAGTATCCATGATGAATGCTTCCTGGTGTTGCTTCATCCAAACAATAAATGTCAAATGCTGATATCCCCATAGTAAACAAACTAAGGAACTGTAAATTAATAGAAAAATTTCTCAGGTTTATGCTCAGATACATTTTCTCTAAAATGTTTTTGCAGTCATTGTTTTATCAACTTACAACTGAATACACAGATGTGAAGAGAGACAATCTTTGAATATCAAAGCCAAGGAGGCTTGTTACCATTGGCCGTTTGTACCATGGTATTTGCAGCGATTTTACTGACTTTGAAGATCTTAGTCCAGTCGATCTTGTAGTTGTGTGGGAGTATATGCTGGGGGTTCCACCGATGCTGGGAGCCCGATGCATTTTTTTGCTTCCTAATGAACTGATATATGTATATTATAGACTATAATCAAAACTTTTCTTGAAAACTTATTTTTGTAACTTGAAATAACAGTCAAATGGTAACGCACTGTTACAACTATAACTAGCAGATTTTTATCCAACACCTAAAACCGTTTCACTCATGCACTTGTCAAGGTGAGAAAAAATGCATTGTCCTTAAAACTACAACATCATATTTCAATTTTGTTAACTTACTTTTAAAATATTTTAATTTAGAACTGATTCACGTCAATTCCAGTCACAATAATGAACGATATTTTGGCGAGTTTTTTTATTCGCAGCCGTGATTAATGTCATGCTAAAATAATATAAAGGAAGGATGGGCTCTGAGAGGAGATGACTAACAGTCAAATATTACTTCCTTTCGCTTGCTTTGCAAGTTTTAACAATAACAATCATAACAATGCAGGTGCAAAAACAACAACATACATGCATGCATGGCAGGTAACCCCTTCAAGCATTATGTGAATTAGTGGTGGTGGTGATATTTTTCGTCAGGTAGGATAGATTTAATTCCTATTCCATTATATCTACTCGTACTCATTCATGCATTATTAGGATTATGTGAGTTTACCATTACCAAGAGAATAGCATAAACCAACATATTGTTAAGCTGCGTGAAGACATGACATGACTACTACTACCTGAGGTGCTTTTTTATGGCTTTTATACTATTTTACCTGTGAAATACAAGGATTTCTTATGCCAACCGTGCATGAGGGAGTTTACATACAACAAAATACGTACAGGTAGTCAGTCAGTCAGGTTGGTCGGTTGTTATTGTGCTCCTTCATATTTTTTAAATATAACCCTTGCTGGTACGTACACGTACTACTGTAACATCATTTTACATTGTCACGAATGGACGTCGATTGTGTTGGTGCTACAAACCAGAGATGCAAATGTTTTCTTGTTTCTCTATCGATGAGGGTTGACAGCTTACATAAGAATATATTCAAGTTTATAAATTGAGAAGAGAACATTAAACTAGATGAAGTAAGAATTGCGTGGTCGGACAAAATCTCGAAAAAATAATTTCGAAAACTTAAATCTCGAAACCATTTTGACCGAATTCACATATCTCGAATTCAAATTATGACCGAAAAACAAAATACC
>JAHZMT010002489.1:0-10308 GCA_027743785.1 Sinhomidia bicolor
AATTTATATTATTTTATGCTTTTGCTCCAACTTGTTTGCACAGTGTATTCATCTACCTAGGTATATAACAATAATTTATTTTGTGTAAGGATAAAAATAATGGTCATCATGATTACAACTTTATTAATATGACCATCTTCTCTCTCTCCTAGTCTCTCTCTGTCTCTACTGAGTTGAATCATCAACACCAACAGCGTCATATGCTTCTTCTACTTCATGATGATGACGGGCAACACTCTTCTTCTCTTCTTGTGACTGTGACCAGCTGTGTTCCTTCTTTCCTCTCCAAAACCAAACCAAGCAACCAATTCAGTCAGAATTCAATGCCCTATTATATTACCATTAACATTATGCCTATATGTATCCTTTTCAACATCAGTATCGCAATCGCAACATTTCTTTTTCATATAGCACCATTTTATTATATACAGCTAGTTGTACTCATTCCCCTTTTAGTCAAAAACATTTTTCATTTTTTTCGCTATGCAAGACAAGTCAGCTCTGAGAGCAATACAAACTATTACAAAAAAAACACAAGCATCTCTTTCCTCACTTTCCTGCTGAGGTTCTACTATCAAAAAACAACATCATCTCTTGCTGGTTGTCGTCCACCACCACCGTTCTGTGGTGTAAAAATTACATAGGTACGCACAAAATCCACTCGACAGGCAGAAGAGCGAATAGTCGTAGTCGTAGTTAGTAAGATTTTTGTTGAGATTTACATACATTTTTACGACGATGATGCCCAATGTTCATCAAGTTGATTGCGATTTGGAATATAGACGCAAATAAGTATTTTTTTCTGTTCTATATAATAACATATAGTTGATGATAGTGATCACTGGTAAATATTATGTGGTAGAACTGTTGACGGTCGGTACAAGTTGGTACTAGGAGAGAAAAAGGTGGATTTATAGTAATAACGTGGATGGATAGTGGATAGCACCAACGAGTGCGCAGTCAGTGCATGATAAATGGAGAAAAATTGCGAGTTGCTTGCTGTTGGTTTGCTATTTGGCGTTTTGCAAGGATATATGATGCATGTAACATTTACATGATGAGTGAGTAAAAAGGTACAAGTTTTTTCGTTATACAACTGGTGTATTTTTTACGAAATGAATGTCGTGATGTGTGGATGATTATAATGCGATGCGATGAGAGCTAGAGGCTAGGTATATATGGATGGACATACCTACCTAAATCTAACTATTCATTACTGTTTTTTACGCTGCTTGTAGTATGACGACTATAGCAATATTACGTCCACACATACCAAAACTAGACCACGTTTCTGTCGTCTATAAACGGATGCATTGTAAAGAAATTTGGACAACTAGTCAGCTTTTGCATTGTCGTCATGAAAATATATTCTTGTCGAAATTTTACGAGTGACTCATGCATAAAGATATGGTCATTGGGTTGTGTTTATCAAGTAAGTAAATGAGAGTGACAGATGAAAAAGAACGTAAAAAACTAGTGCGTTACTTTTGGAAAAATAAAACATAAAACGCGAATAGTTATATATGTACATATAATGTAATGGAAGGTACACGTTGCTGAGGTCGTCGTGAATAATGCTTCTATTATACATGTATTAATGTTATTACTACTTATTAACTATTATTAGTAGTGTAAATTACAATGATGACAATAATTTAGGACGCTTATAGATCATGATAAAATAGCGAAAACATGTCACATTGCTTATTAAGGCTAATACAAAAAAAATTTCGTCCCCGTGATTTTTAATTAATTTCAGGAAAAGTCAAGTTTTAAATTACCACCTGTATCAAACTACATAATGTTCTTTTGTTAGCATTTAATCAGAAGTAGAATATAGAAAATGATGAAATAGCATTTTGATTAGCTTTTCATCTACTTCCATTAATTCCCCATTTTTCTGTTTCTATAACAATGATTACCAGCAACAGATCAAGGGAGGTTTTGACGAATGATAGTATGACAACCGGGCAATTGAAATAATAATAAATAACTAGTGAACTAAAAGTACGAAATGTACAAAAGTAGCGAAGGTCAATGAGAACGCTGTATTTCAAAAGTTAACGATCAGTATTCATTGATTCATTCAGTAACACATTTGTAGAAAACTGAATCTGAATGGATACTTTATAGCTTTTAAGATATCGCGTTGATGGAGTAATACATTTCGCATAAACTGAACTCAATAACCACATATCGCTGTTACAGTTATCTATCACTATTTCGGGCACATTCCGCAGCACTGTGCGTTTTCCTCCCTATTTTCAATGATATTCATTCTTTTCCCTCATTGCTGTCTTGGCCTGGAGAAGAGAAAGGGTTTTCGTCTTTCACTTTGCTTCTTTCCGCAATATATTATGTTGATTACAGTCATTATGACATCTTTTGCCCAGCCAGGACGAGAAAGCGCAGCTATAACGAAAGAAAAGCAGTGAAATCCTTGAAACCAGTCTGGTTGCCCCGCTGTTTGTTTCAATTCACCTTTCCAAAAGAAAATGCAATTTGACTGGTGTGTATTTTATGCTACTTTTACAGAGCTACCAAACAATTCACCGGCCAGAATTCAAACCATCTTTTAGTGGAATTTTCATAGCTTCTGCGTTTCTCTCATTTTTTCTGTTCATTTTGGCTTGACACACATGTCCCAGCCATTTCCATCCTCATCATCATTACCATGTCGGGAATGCGAATGGTCTCATTTCACAGCAAAAAGAAGCAACGTGAGAGAAAATTGTCTCCATTCTCTTTTCCAGTCAGTATAAAGAAAACCGCAAGCTATACTGAGCTATTTTAACATTTTTTGCGCCCCTCTGCCAAGCAGTTTGTCTGGAGAAGGGATTATTGGGATTTCCCCATGAGGAACGAGAAAACTAAAAGAAATGAAAAAAGTAAAAATTTTGCGAATGATGAGTACATACATGTTTGTTTTCAAGTACAAACAGTTCCTTAATAGAAATAAATGTTCTTTGTTTTCCTTCTTGCATTTAGCATTCCAGTAACAGTAGTACAAAATATTGAAGAAAGCATGGAGGGTACAGGGGAAATTTGCATCCTCTTGTAAAAAAGATTCAAATTCCAAATTGACTTCAGCATAATAAAAATTTAGAAAAAAATGTACAAATTTCCGCTCGCAATTTAAGTGCTTTCACTTACCGAAATAATCAATTTTGCAAGCATTTCTTGGTTGTCCTGCAAATTTATGCTGTAAAACTACTAGATTCTTCGTTCAATATTTTAATTCTCCTCTCAAGCGGACTTTACAACTTTTGAATAATCTTTTTAATTAAATTAAGCTTTCTAAAATTTTGACCTGCTATGTATGCCACTAGTTCATAATTTAAACAGCACACTACAAATTTAGAAAAAAATGTACAAATTTCCGCTCGCAATTTAAGTGCTTTCACTTACCGAAATAATCAATTTTGCAAGCATTTCTTAGTTGTCCTGGCAAATTTATGCTGTAAAACGACTAGATTCTTCGTTGAATATTTTAATTCTCCTCTCAAGCGGACTTTCCAACTTTTGAATAATCTTTTAAATTAAATTAAGCTTTCTAAAATTTTGACCTGCTATGTATGCCACTAGTTCATAATTTAATAATAAAACATAATTTTACATAGTATTGCCAGAATTGAATGCTTTTCTGTGTCAAACCGAGATTTAAACAGAAATAAATTTAATACATACATAAATGTATTTTAAGGCATACTATGTATAATACTAATATTAAGTTATTGGTCTTGCCCCCTGGCTGTCGGCCTGGTTACGCTAATGGTGCACTGTATACTGTGTACCGTTCACACAAAGAGAAAGTAATAGCTGAAGATATCATCTCGCATCAAGTAGAGGAGAAATACACATTTTTCGTGTGAACAAGTAAATGAGTTATGGAGTTTTCCTTTTTGCCAAAATGGGGGCAGAGCGTTTCACCCACTACCGCCACTCTGTTAACAGAGAAAGTTGCTATCATGCAACAGTAGTTGTAGCAGTAGCAGATTCATACCATGCTACCCTTTGCTTTTTCTCCTTTTCATTTACAATTATGTAGTAAATCGGATATCGTATCCTTTTCAAGATCATCACAAAGATGACGATTCATAAAAAAACCAGTGACGACGACAAAATGTGTAAGGTCGTATTGTGTATCTTATGCATATATGTATATGCTTACAATATTAAATTCAATAGTAAAATTCAGATTCATTCAAGCGACCGTTGAAGTGAAAGGAACGTCTTGTGAACTGACCCGAGGAACAAGATAATAATATGGAGAAGCCATAGGAAAAGGACATCGTAAAAAGAACAAAAAGCTGTGGCCACGACGACGACGACGGTGTGTTCTTCTGGCTTGATTTCTGTGACGAAGGAGTAGAGCATCCGTTTGATAGGAGAAGAAGAAGATACGATGACGACGGTGATGAGTAATGACATTACTTATGTAGGAAGGAAGAAAATGCTTTTTATTGCATACTTTTGCATAACATGAAAATGTCGACGTGGTTTCCTTTCTATACTCTCTCTGGGAGACAAGGACAGAAGAGAAAGGAAACGGATGTCATAATAATAATAATAGTGGTATAGCATTGCCTACCAATCTTTTATAACAGTATCTTTACGCAACAACCCACTAAAAGAAAAGAAGCAGAAATTCAAGCTTTTATGGTTTGGTACACCTATTATTATTTGGGTAGCTTTTGTAAAAAAAGATTTTGTGGAACGAGAATTTATGTATGTATGCATGAAACTTTTTCAAGTACTTTGCAAACGCAAACGTGGTTGAGTGGTGGAGTTTTTTGTAAAAAAAATATGTCGTGTAATGAATGTGAAATGTAGGTCAACTAGAATCCAAACACATTTGAGGCTGGACGGTGAACTAGCTTCTGTAACGAACTTACAGTTGTTGTAAAGCTTCCAAGTTATGTTTTTGTCATGGACGTGATTTCTGTTGCTAATGAAGTAGTAGATTTATACTGACCACGCATTTTATGACTTTATGCCTTGAGAAAGAGACCAATGCAAAAAATATTACAAGTGTACAAAAGCGGTCTGGTCTAGAGTAATTTACTGCGTTACACATTCCTTATCTCGTCATCTCTGCACCAGTAATCTACAGTCATGGTCGTTTGTGTACTCACCTGCTAGGGTAAACAGTTTTTATGAGTATATATGTATTTTTAGGCTGTGAAAAATATTGAGCACTTTCTTAGCAAAAGTCTGAGTCCTTGTGTCCGTCAGACGAGCACGGGTTCTCTGCGGGCACGATAAATCTATTTTGTATGTATAGTAACCGCTATTGCACTTGTTTATATATGTCCATTGTAATTTGCCCGATTTCAAAACTTTCGGATATTTTGATTGTTCGGTTTTTCTGGTTTGCCTTATAACTTATAACCTGTGATTGCAATTTGCAACATCTAATCCAAACTCCAGTTGTGTATATTAAACTAGGAGTTCGTGGTCTCCCTATATGAAAGCCTAGGTTGGTTCGGTCCTAAAAGTTCTGACTCTGAGAAACAAGTGTGGTGTAGGCGTAGGCATCGAGACAATTATATGAACTGGGGCACACTGATAAATATAAAACCTATACAAAACTTTGTTGAAGAAATAACAAAAATAAAAATACTGTTTTTCAATATGAAGAATGATGATGGAATATAAGTACCTGAACTTTTGCACAGAATGCTGTTAAATGTCACGATATTACCTGGAATATCATCAATAGCGAAAAAAGTTCAGAGATGGTTTCATTAGTTTCATACAAAAGACAAGGCCAAAGCAATGCTCAATATTGCAGGGATACGGAACGGATATTTCTGGAAGCAATTCAATGCAAGAATTGGCAAAGTTTCTTTTGTTGGTTAGTCTCGAAACATAGTTGACTAGTTCAGCAGAATCCTCTGTTGTGCGTTCCATGAAACGTTGAAATTGGAGGAGTTTTTCTGCTTCAACAGAGGCTGTCAACTGTCATGCACAAGTTTATTTTCAGCTGTATGTACTTTCAAGCGCTTTGTTTGCACTTTATTGAATTTGACTAAACTACACGATGACGTATTATAATTTATATTTATAAACTAGGTGTTCATGTCCACGTCCAGGTCCAGGTATGAATCTTAAATTAATAAATCACCTTTGCACAAATATCAAATAAAAACAGACCCGAAAACGTGTGCTTAATTTATTGTTGTTGACTGTTCGCTCATGTATTATAGCCGGAAATTCAATAATACATATTTCCAATATTTAATTTGTTTAGTTTGAACGTTGTTTTCTTGAATAGACAGACTTATTATTATTGTTAAGCCGAAAAAATGTTCATTCAACTTGGTGCACTTTATAGGCATTTGTCTGATCTGATTTTCCACATTATTGCCTTGTCACTTGTCTATAGTTTTTGGGACGTTGCTATCTACACTTTCATCAGGTTTTCTTGTATTTGGGCACCTTTCCCCTCCAGTGAAGTTGTGTTTTGTTTATCGCTTCGTTCATTTCATTAGTGCATTACTAATATTGTTGTTGGTGTTTTTTAAAGAATTTATTTTTCGTTTTTAAGGTAAAGGTTACTAGTTGTTTGTTACTATGAAGAGAAATAATCATGTGCTCTATATTTTTAAATACTCCACCATGTGCCTTTTTATAGCACCTAAGTAGCAATTTACTCAATGATGTCACTTTAAACCATTCTCAGATTAGATGGCTGCTGCTGTGTTGCTTGTGCCTTTTTGAATTTTACATAGGTTTTCTATGCATCATTCAGAGCATTTAAGTAACTGTAATAGCGGTTTAATGGCGAAAGATTGGATCTGAGAGTTCTACGTGATTAGAAATGTAAACCAAGTAGTCGTTTTAAGGAAAAATTGATCGTTTCTGTGTTTTGATTATCAGGTCATGCGTGGACATTTCAAGGGTCAACAGGTTGGCAAGGTAACCCAGGTTTACCGTAAAAGGTTTTGCTTGTACATTGAACGAATTCAAAGGGAGAAGGCCAACGGAACAACTGTTAATGTTGCAGTTCATCCTTCAAAGGTTTGTCATCAAACTTTTAAGCTTTCTTTTTTCTTAAGTAAAAAACATGATATTGTGTAAATTATTTTGTGCGTTGTTATTTTTATATTTGTTCTTTATCTATCTCTATTGATAACGTGTTTGATTCCGTAGCAATTAGGCATTAGTGTATTTACAGGAACTTATTTTGTTGTAGGTGGTTTTAGTAAAACTGAAAATGGATCACGACCGGAAAAAGATCATTGAAAGACGGGCCAAGGGAAGACTTGCCAAGGTGTCTGGAATGAAAGGAAAATACACTGAGGAAGCGGCTATGGATACTTCTTCATAACGGTTTTTATTGTAGAAACGGCCCCTCTAATGCGTATAAATAAATGGTTTTGAAACTAAACTTTATAAAAAATTTCGCATTTATTGAAGTAGGTTCATCAAAGTATTATGTATGTTACATAATGTTACTAAATATTCATTTAAATCATTGTAAGTTACGGTATAATGAGTTAAATAAGTCTTATTTATAGATTTTATTTTTAAAAAACATCTTCACAATATTAGTATATAAGATTACTAGTCCACTAATCATATTGTATAACTAAACTGGGTATAAAATGGATACAAGATTGCTCGTGGGTGTGGCATAGAAAAGACTTCAGCCAAATTTTTGTTTTATCAAATGTGCTTATTATTTATAGACAGATGCCGTTGACACGGTAACCATGCATATCCCTAGCATAAGTATTTGGATGTAAATAATATAGAATATAGTTCGTTCCACATACAAATAGTATTAGTTTATTTGCTACGAGTAAAGACAATAGTAGTATATCATCACACTGCTACACAGAGAAGTTAGTGGTCCATAAATTATTGATAAATCTGGCAGAAATGACTGGTTTAACAATAAGCAAAGAAAATGCATGCGTTTGAATAATTCATTATCAACTACCTTTATTAACATTTGCAAGTTTCTACACTTACTTCAGCTAATTCACAAACAAATCGCAGTGACTGGGTGGCGAAAGTAGTTTGCAGCTTGAGCCCTCCAACACTGTAAGCAAATACTCTGGCTATTGGAATCTGAAAGACAGGATGACCTTCATCCCATAAAATCGAGCTGATTTCTGTACCGTCGCCCCAAACAAACTGTTTCCTATTCACGTCATATTTTCCTCCAGTCCAGTACAGAAATCCTGTGTCCCCGGAATTTTCCAACATTCTATTCAATTCAAGTAGCTCATCTTCCGTTTCGATGTATAAGAGAGTTGCGTTCTCGTTTAAAAACGCTTTGCAGTCGTCCAATGATGTCGACCATCCTGCCTGAAAGAGGTCGCATAAAATTTTTAAAGTTTGCTGTGTGGGTAATGGGTTTTAAGTAATATAACATATAATATGTTTCCAATGAACTCACAGCATTCTGACTGAGTAAATAGTAACTTGTGTATAGTGTGTGAATATGATTAGGTCCGTCTTCCGTAGTCGACACTATTTGGGAAGTTTGACCGAGTAAATTAAAATGTTTCTTTGAAACTGTCACACTTTCACTTGTAAGCACTGAACCAATAATAAACACTATCAGCGCACGCACCGTATTTTCATGCATTGCTATTAAGTAGAAGAAGCAAAGCAACGCCAGTGTATTTAATTTAATTGATAGAAATATTTTGATTTGAATTTGAAGATTTGTCCTTCGTATTAACATTGATGTTCAGAATCTGAACTTCAGATGCAAGTTTGATCGTTCATGATTATGGAATTGTAACGAATTGAATTTTAAGGCACTTTTGCTATCGCCACAATACAATCAGTACAAGTATTACAAGTATGACGCATTCAATACAGATAAAAAAATATGCAAAATGAACTCATGTCAATGACTGCAAATGCAACACAAGAGCTTTGTGAAGATTAAAATGTCATGAAAGTTTGACTGAACGGAATAATTAACTTGTAGATAGCTATTGACTATTATTTATTAAATACTAGCATACCATATATGTAATATTATTCACACAGTCTCATGAAATAATTTAACATGTTTTGCTGTTCGAGTTCATTGTCCAAATTCTTCAGCATTTTATAGTACATGTTTCGGCTTGTAAAAATGATTGGAAATGGGAACTTCATTATACTCTGTGAATCTGTTGTTGATAGATACAATATAGATTGTAGTATGTATCTTAGTAAGTGAAGAGAAAACGCTTGAATTGAATCGTCAATTGTTGGTCAAGGGCACAAGCATCTATGGACTTTTTGTTACTACGAAAATTTGAAGTTGTAAAGTAATTATTTTTTTAGTCACCGTTTAATAATAAATTATTACATAATATCCAAGGCCCGTGCAATATAAAAAAGCGAAAGATTTCGCGTTTCGATGGTGCTTCTTTATGTTGCACGGGCCTTGATAATATCCTGTTTCTTCAACCTGCGTAAACTAGTTTTGCTTTGCTAGTTTTAATTACATTTAAAGGATGCACGAATCCATAGTCTAAAAATCATCGGAAACTAAATTAAAACGAATGAAAAGAACTGAAAAGTGGCAAGCATAGAGGAAAGCAAATTGATTATGATTACTATTGCGGCTTATTTTTAAATAGTCTATATTCAATATAAGTAAACTCCGATTACACTGATTTATGTATTTAGCTTTCTGTTCAAATAAATGATGACATAATAACGTTTCCATCTCAGACGATTATCACCCGCCGCGCCATTATCTCATTTTCAGGTGATTTGAGTAGAGATTAAAAAAATATTGGATATCAAGAGACTGAGACAACAGAGTATACTGACTAATTGATTAAGTCCATTTTATTTCAACACGCAAGATAAGATAGTACGACATAAAACATAACGAAATTTTTTATTCATTGACTATATATAATGACATCATAAAAATATTTGAGAGTGAACGTGCAGAAGAAATAAAGTTCTTTTTACTTGACATTGACCAATTTCGCTTTCCGTTAAAGATGAGTGTATTGTCATTGTCACAAAGGATGAAGGAACCCGTCGTGAAATAAATACATTTAAGAAAATTACTCCCCCGACAGGAATAAGACTTCCAGGCCTTTTGGTCACATCAATAAGGAATAAGTATTTAGTTTTACAAGGATAAATAAAATGAAATTATTAAAATCGTAATTACAAAATTTGACAAGATTATTCAGAGGAAAAAATATTTAAACTTATTTATAACCTAAACTTATTTATAGTTATAACTTATTTACAGCAACTTCAAAAGCGGGCAGTAATTATTTCCGTTTTTACAAAAGCTCAGAGAAAATTCCCGTGATCCGTGACTATCAG